>PVHY01023861.1:0-20387 GCA_004024945.1 Uropsilus gracilis
CTGTCCTGTCACCAGGGTGAGTCTTACAACATGTTTCTTGGGCCGGAGAGAAACCCTGCACTCGTGAGCATTACTGCCCACTCCCCCCACCCCTCCCACCGCCAGCCCATGGCTGCCCGTGAGCGGGTGGCACTCAACGTGCCAAGCAAAGGGCCCCCAGAGGAGCCCTCACATCCCGCTCAGCACGACGCCGAAGGGGCTCAGCACCTTGAAGACTCGCGAACACCTTCAGCTGAAGGACTCTGGGCCCAGCGCAGCCGGACACAGTCCACCACCGTCTAGCTGTGCGCATCCGGCCTGCTTGGTCACTGTGTCTCTCTAAGCTCCCAAAGCCTCCCTCCTCGCCCCCCCCTCACCTCCAGCCCATCTCCAGTTCAGATTAATCTCTCCCAGTTTCCTCGCAGTCTTTGCTTTCTGGCGACAGCCCTCACCCCTTCCAACAGCCGCTCCCGCCGTCGCGTCTCAGAGAGAAAGGGCTGCCATCGGAGACTTTGCCCCAGGTTGACTTCAGACGAGTTTACAGTGTTTCTCCCCGGCAACCAGTTGCTCATCAAGAGCTGCCAAGGAGGGGCAGCTCCGCCAGCCTGACCAGGCCTCCCCACGCAGGGCAACGGGCCCCGGCTCGCCCTGCATTTCCGTCTTGAAGAGACTCCAGCGAAGACTTTCTTTCGCCTGAATAACGAACACGCTACGCTGACTGGCCTACCCTTGCACATGGAAGCAGCTGCCGCAACGAGGGAGTTTCCCAGTAGCTGCTCAGCGACAGCAAAACGGTTTCAAGATAATGTTCATGGCCAGGCGTGGTGGCATGCACCTGTAATCCAAGCTCTGGGAGGCAAGAGATCGCTTGAGTTTGTGGGTTCGAGACTACCCCCAGCAACATAGTGGGACCTGGTCTTGAAAAAGCAGCTGGGCGCCATGGTGGGTGCCTGTAATCCCAGCTACCTGAGGCTGGGGATCACTTGAGTCTCCAGGGTCGGGACTACCCCAGGCAACATAGTGAGACCTAGTCTCAAAAAAATTAAAAAAAAATCATTTTCACAAATTATTATTATTGGGTCACAGGATCGTTCAAGAAAAAAAAAAAGGGCAAAGAGATCAGAAAACATATAGTTTGAATATAAAGTGAAAGAACATGGAGGGTACCGCGTCCTACAATGGCGAAAGACAGGGAGTCAAAGGTGGGGAGGGAGGAAGGAGATTAGGAAAAGGAAGAGAGGAAGGAAAAAGGAGTCAGGGGAGCAGGGAGGAGGGAAGCAGGGAAGAGGCAGGTGCTCCCAAGTATAAGTTATTCCCATCTGGGCGTGATGGCACACGCCTGTAATCCAAGTGCAGGGAGGCAAGAGGCCAGGGATCACTTGAGTTCGCGTGTTCGAGACTACCCCGGGCAACATAGACCTAGTCTTGAAAAAGCAGCCAGGCACTATGGCAGGTGCCTGTAATCCCAGCTACCTGGGAGGCTGAGGCTGGGGATCGCTTGAGTCAGCGGGATCAAGACTACCCCAGGTAACATAGCGAGACTTAGTCTCAATCAATCAATCAGTCAATAAACAAACAAACAAATAAGTTATTCCTTATTAGTGCAATACAGATGCTGAAATGGTTGGTTTTGGGTCAATGTGGTTTGGGGATTTTGGCTGAAATACTGTAATATAAAACTCAAGGCTTTCAGTGGCGAGGCGAGGGATTTCACCTCTCACCAGCAGGAGGCGACTGGTCACTGTGCTTCCATTTGGCCCCCGCCCCAGGCGCCAGCTGGCTGGGGAAGCCCAACCTGCCACTGTGGGCTCCTTCAGGGTCAACGACTTCCTTTGTGATTTCTTGTTTCTTAGAAGATGGGTGATACACTCACAAGGCCCCTTTGAAAACCTGGTGAAGGAAACGGCACTGGTCTAAGATGAGAACTCCCAGTCATCCTCTCCTTGAATAAAGGCGACACCTCCATTTCCTAAAACGGGGGAGATGTGATGTGTGAATCAGAAACCATCTAACTCTCAGTCTGATGAGAACATTTGCTGTGTTTTCCAAAGTCTGGCTTATTCTTTATTTTTTTTTTTATTTTTAATTTTTTTTGAGACCAGGCCTTGCTACGTTGCCCGGGGTAGTCCTGAGCTGGGATCAGATCTGGGATCCCGCAGACTCAGGTAATCCCCAGCCTCAGCCTCCCAGGTAGCTGGGATTACAGGCGCATGCCACCACACCCAGCTATTTTTTTGAGACTAGGTCTTGCTATGTTGCCTGGGGTGGGTCTCGAACCCGCGGACTCAAGCGATTCCTAGCCTCAGCCTCCCTTCCTAGGCTGGGATTAAAGGTATGTGCCACCACGCTCGGCCCTTGGCTTATTCTTTAAAAAGGAGCAGGGTCAAAATAATGTTGGTAAGAAAAATAAACTTTCTTCCTAGGAGACCGGACTGTTTTCATGTGAATAGAAAACAATTACAACGAGGCGTTTGTTTCTTAGATAACCAGTAAGAAACCCAGTCTCCCCTCGCCCCCCCCCCAGGAGCTCGTGCTGGTGACATAATTATAGGAAATGAGAGCACCTCTCTGGGGACGAGGGCTGCCTCCCTCCAAGCGGAACAGGCAAAGTGTGGGCCGAGAAGAATCGTCGCTCCCATCACAGCAAAGCGCTAGACAGCTTCTGCAGCAAAGCGGACTGGGGGCCCCCCTATCAGGAACAGCTGGAAAAGCTAAACCAGACACCTCAGATGCTGTTTGGGAGTGACCTCCCGGGTGGTGAGGGCTGGAAGCCACAATCCTGGAGAGAAAGACCAGCAAGAAGGTTCACATTTGCCCAGAGCAAAGGAAGTGTCCAGCCGTCTTGTGCTCAAGTCAGAGCTCAGGCCGGCTCAAGTCACCAAGGAGGAGTCCAGTGACTTCCAAGGGCTCCCCTGAGAGCAGGGGTGGAATGAGAGAAGCCTTCGCACAGATGGAAGCCTGGTTTCTGAGCAGCTCAGATGCTTATGGAGGAAGACAAGATTCTCACTCCGGGCAGCTGGCGTCAGGGGGCAGCTTGTCCTCTGTTGTGGGGACACCTCACAGGGTGTCAGCAGCCCTTGTCTCTCCCGGGTCTGACACCATCTCCAGATGGAACCCAGTGTCCCCTGGTGGGAAAATCGTCTCACTGAGAACCACCAGCCCAAGCGCATCTGCCCAGACCTTCAGAGCCACCAGAAGCAGGAGTAAATAGTCCCACCACCCAGAGCTCAGCGTGCAGCCGTCACTCTTCATGCTGGTTCTCAGCACCTGATGAGCAGCATCACTGCAGAACGAATGACAAGGTCAGACACAGACACACCACAATCGTCGTGGAAGATTCGGGGACCCGTTTCTCAGGATTTGAGACCAACAAGATAAGAAGATGTGGGCGCTATACTAATAAACTGTAAGAGGGAGCATTGTGGAGGAAGAGGGGGTCAGCCGGAGTTGGCTGATCAGGGAGGCTGGGGTCCAGGGCACTGAGGGGAGGTGGACAGAGATGGGGAGGAGTGTTT
Organism: Uropsilus gracilis; assembly: GCA_004024945.1. Taxonomy (NCBI): domain Eukaryota; kingdom Metazoa; phylum Chordata; class Mammalia; order Eulipotyphla; family Talpidae; genus Uropsilus; species Uropsilus gracilis. Next base: position 3,495 of record PVHY01023861.1, read on the forward strand.
TGGGGGGGGGCCTCTTTCTGGAGGCCTGAGGCTCCATGCCACCCCAGGGTAGTGCAGGAGGCCTGAGTGGCCGTGTCTTTAATCCCTGTCCTTAAAACTGCTCTGGGCAACTGGTCTATACCTTGCCGTCCACCACTGTGGTTGCTCTTTTTTTTTGTTTTCTTTTTGAGACTAGGTCTCGCTACGTTGCCCGGGGTAGTCCCGATCCTGCGGCCCCAAGTGATCCCCAGCCTCAGCCACCCAGGTAGCTGGGATTACAGGCGTCCACCACGGTGCCCGGCTGCTTTTTCGAGAACCAGGGCTCACTATGTTGCCTGGGGTAGTCGCACACCCATGAACTCAATCAATCCCAGTCCTCTTGCCTCCCAGTGCTTGGATTACAGGCGCACGCCACCACACCTGGCTCCACTGTGGCTTCTATCCTAGTCGGTTCTCATGTAAGGTTGGTGATAGATTCTCAAGGGGGAACTGGACTGTAGGGGAACTAGACATATAATAAAACCAACCTAGCCAGGGGCTAATAGACATCAGAGTCAAGTTCCTATAGCATATTACAAATACAGGTTACAAATACATCACCAAAAACCCAAAAACCACCAATTCAGTGTCTCACATGACCACAGCCTCTGCAGGCAGCTCAGGGCACTGATTCTGGATGCACCTGTGGACAGATGCTCTTGCAAGGTGGAGCATATCACACACACACACACACACACACATATGCACACACGCACACACACTCCAACTGGAACAACCGAGACACACCAATGACCCTCCAGATCATGTCTTTGGGATGTGGGAGGAAAACCGGAGCCCCCAGAGAAAATCCACGCAGACATGGGGAGAAAGCGCCAGCTCCGCTCTGTACCCAGATGGGACAAAACTTGTTGTTTTCTCAACATAGTGATGAAATGATGTTGAACGTTATTTGAGGACCTACTGTAGCTTATTGGTGTTAGATTATCAAAGACCAGTGGGACAGGCAAAGGCAGGGGATCATGATCCAACGTTTACAAAACAGTACTTCAAAAGGACACCTGCACTCAGATGTTTACTGCAGCACTCTTTACAACAGCCAGAATATGGAAACCGCCCAGATGCCCCAGTACAGACAAATGGGCTAGAAAGCTATGGAGTATGAACATGATGGAATATTATTCATCAACCAAAAAAAGACAAACTTAACATCATTTGCAGCAACGTGGATGAAGCTAGAAGGAATCGTGTGAGTGGAAATAAGTCAGAAAGAGAAAGAGAAATATGGGATAGTCTCACTTACATGAGGGATGTAGGGAAAACAAACAAGCAGACAAGAAAAATTAAAACTGTTAACAGAACTGAAGCATAGAGCAGGAGAGGGGGAGGAGGGTAAAATCGAGGGAGGGATGGGCACAAGAGATTAAGATCGTTTGTGGGTGATAAGGTGGTGGGAGAACCTTAGGATAGACAGTGATGTCAAATATACGCGTGTGTTTGTGCAATCAATTTAAAAGAAACTTTTGTTTGTTTGTTTGAGACCAGGTCTCGCTATTTTTGCCCGTGGAACCGCAGGCTCTTGTTGCCCGGGGTACCACAGACTCAAGCAATCCCCAGCCTCACCTTCCCAGGTAGCTGGGATTACAAGCTCATGCCACCACGCCCAGCTATATTTTTGGGACTTGGTCTCGCTATGTGCCCCCAGTGGGACTCGAACCGCAATCCCTGGCCCCAGCCGCAGCTTCCTAGGCTGCCACCTATAGGCATGCGCCACCATGCCCAGCCCTAAAAGAAAATTTTAAAGAAAAAAAAGGGAAGGGCTCACCTTCTGATCAGTTGGAAGGGTGTCTGACAGAGCGACAGCTGAGGTCCGCCACCTCCCCCTGCCCCTGCAGCAGAGATGCCACCAGGTATCACCATCCCGGAGTCCAGTTATCCCAGGGCAGTTGCCAAACTGGGACACAGCAGGACTCAACAGAGAATGTGAGCCCCACCATCTCCTCAATATTTTGCAAGAAGCAGTTCAACCCTCAGAAGCAACGTTGTCCCTCCCGGGTTAGGCAGATAATAGTGATGCCTGATACAGGATAGACATTGCTACAAGACACAGAGATTGTACGACTGGGGTCCAGAGATGGACACCACATGTCCTTTGCCTTCAAAGTGCTCGTCCCAGCCTAGAAGGAGGAAGATAGGGGGAGGAGCGATAAGTAAACTGACACTGAGTGCAGCATGTTGGAGAGTGTGCAGCGCGCATCATTTGTTCAAAATGTACAGACTTAACTTGTGCTTTTATGAGTGGTTCACAAAGCGAAGGCACAGACTCGAGGGATCTAGTGAGGACTCAGATTTCGGAGGAGCAGGAATAACATGATAACAGCTTGCAGGTGCACACATGAGAAGTGCATGCAAAGGAAATTCTACCCAACCGTTTTTCAGATCCTGCTCTGTGCCAGGCACCATGCCAGAAGCTAGGCATCCCCAGCAAGCAAGACTCAGTCCTTCCCCCCAGGTTGTTGGAGGTTCATCTAGGTGGGTAGATTGCAAAGGAAACAGGTCATTTCAGGGCCTTGATGGGGAGAAGTCCAGTCGTAAGAGAATGGAGTTGTGGCACATAGAGCACAAGCAGGTAAGCAGTGGGACAGGTCTGTTGGGGGACGTAGGGATCATAAATGCCTTGGAAGTCAAGCTGAAGCCCCTCGCCAAATTGAGGGGTGACAGAATGGAAATCTGTTCATCAGGGAAGTGGCATGTTGCACATACAAACACATTAGGCAAGACCAGCCTTGTCCCCAGTTCCTGTCTTCACCAGGGTCAAATCACCATGACAGTAGAAAGGAGAGTACGACGTGGGGGGTGGCGTGGATCCTGACACCTGAGTTCAAGCTGGTGGCACATGGGGGCCCCCTGCTAGTCTCTGTTCTTATCTCACCCCTGCTGCCTGCCTGACAGATGGCCGGGCTCAGTGGCTAACACCCTGCGGGGCTGGACAGTTCTTAGTGGTGACGTTTCAGGCCATTTCCCTTGGCTCGTAGGACTTTATTTTCAGTTTTTAGAACGACTTTCCGGAGGTGTGATGACTACAGAGATAGCAGCTTTTGGTTGCAGGGAGAGTCTGGCTCCTTCTAGCTGGGGAGGACATTAGGGGTGACCCAGCCCTCTCATTTACAGATGTGGATGTCAATATACAGAGAGGTACGTGACTGCTCCCCGGGATGACATGCTGACCATGTGGCCATCCAATGTCGCCTGGTCACCATTTCCCTTTTGTGAACTAAGTAAAGAAGCTGCTTTTTCTTTTGGAAGACACTGACCACTTCAAGACACGTGGGGCTCCGATGGGCTTGAACTTCCCCTTCTCCATCCTCTTTCTCAGCCTTTGTGCCTCAGAGCCCAGCATCAGTTCTGTGGCCTTTGCTGAAACTATGAGAATAAGGCTTTCTGGAAAATCTGAAGTTTTCAGGCCAGTTTGCAGAGAGAACAAGCCCCAAAACAAAGTCAACCAGGGGAAGACAACGTTGTAACTGATGGCCATATACTCCTGGACTTCTTGGTGTGTGAACCAATACAGCTCCCGATTTGTGCTCTCTGCATTTCACTTGTAATTGCCTCCAGACAAATATGTGCCTGACTTATATGCCTTTCTCTCTCTGGCCCACAAATGTTAATCCTTGGGCTTGTCCAGCAAGGCCACTTCAGTCTATAACACAACCTCCTCCCCAATCTATTGTTGCCCTCGTCTGTGGAGACTCCCAGGATGGTGCTGAAGGCCAAGGCTGAGGAAGTCAGTCAGCTTTTGCTCAGTCACAGGAAAGGAGGCGAGGTCTAAAGACTCAGGCCCGTATTTCATCTTTCACCACAAACCTCAAGGGATCGCTGGTGACAGCAATAGCAGGAGAAATGCAAACAACACATCCTAGTGAGAAACTATCCAGAATAGACATAATTCATCATTTTGCCTCTTGTTTTCAAATACACACACAGGCGTGTGTGTGCGTGTGGGGGGGTGTATATTTTATAAACACGTATTCATTCTTTGTTTAATATCATCTATGCAGCGAAACAAGGTATTTCTCTCTAGCTCCTGTTAAAATCAGTGTTAACAATGTCTAAGTGAGCTGTATGGTAGAGCTGTGACACAACCAGAAACAACCAGACTATACCCAACTCTGTCTTCGAGCCAGGTGCTACTAAAGGGCAAGGAAAGCAAACCCATAGAGCAATCAGATGCCTCCAGGGAAGGGTTAGGAAGTCTGTGAGGCGTTCCAACCCAACCTGCTACAGGCCTAACAGAACTGCATGGAAGACTATGCCAGAGCAGAGTCACCTCCTGTAGGTGGCATGACCAGAGAGACAGTCAGAGACATTCACTCTGGCCCTGGGGAGCAGAGTCTGAGGCACTTGGTGCCAGTGACTGTGAGCTGGGAGCTCTGAGGATGAACTCACCTCTCCGCCTCTGCTGAGACTTTGCTTCATCTGTTATCCTGGTTCTCTTCTGTTTCTATGACCAGCTCTTGTTCTCCCCATCACCATTAAGATATCTAGTCATGTGGCCAGGCAACATGGCGAGCACCTATAATCCAAGCGCTGGGAGGCAAGAGGCCGGGGATCGCTTGAGTTTGCAGGTTCGAGACTACCCTGGGCAACATAGCGAGACCTGGTCTTGAAAAAGCAGCCAATGTGGTGGCGGGCGCCTGTAATCCCAGCTACCTGGGAGGCTGAGGCTGGGGATTGCTTGACTCCATGGGTTCAAGACTACCCTGGGTAACAGAGACCTGGTCTCAAAAAAAAAAAAAAAGATATTTAGTTGTGCATGAATCTAGAGAGGAGATACTGAAATATTGCTGGTTACCAGGAGCTTGGAATGGACCCCCCAAACCCATTGGGGAGATGGACTGCTCTCCCCCTCCCCGCCCCTCCCCTCCTGCCTCTCTCCCACCCTTCTTCTCTATGTTTCTCTTTGATGATCTCCATTCTCCCTCTCCCTCTTTCTCAGCTAGCACCATCCATCCACAATGACCTCTCCGACTCCAGCTGTCTTTAGGATTTTCAGCCCATATCCCACTCTCAACAGACGCCCAAGAGCAATGGAACCAACTTGACCTGGTAATTTCCTCAATGAATGAGTTGAGTCTTTGTAGTAGGCGGTCAACTGACCTCCTATTGTAGGCTATGGCTATTTAGGGCCACGAGATCATAGGCTGAGCAGTCTCCCTCTGTGGGGGCTGTGAAGGGAGAGGGCGGGCCATGAGAAGCATCTTTGTGTTCCTCCATTCATCCTTTCACCCAGGACATGAGCTTAACATGTCCGGCAGTCCGGAAGCCGCTCTCACTGAGGTCAAGGGCAAAGTCTTTGTCGCTGAACCCAGTGGCTAGTATTCATTTCTTTCCGTTTGTGACTATTTGGTGACTTTAGAAACTGTTGAACTTTTCCCGCTCACTTTCCTGTAACGTCCATGAAACTTACACTCCTTAGTTTTCCTTTTTTTTTTTTTTTTTTTGAGGCTAGGTCTCGCTATTTTTGCCTGTGGAACCTCAGGCTCTCATTGTCCGGGATACCATAGACTCAAGCCATCCCCAGCCTCAGCTTCCCAGGTAGCTGACAGGTGCACGCCACCACGCCCAGCTATTTTGGGGGACTAGGTCTCACTACAGGCCCCACACGGGACTTGAACTACGATCCCTAGCCCCAGCCGCTTCATAGGCTGAAGCTTACAGGCACGAGCCACCATGCCTGGCCTTCCTCCTATTTGTCTACTTCCTTCCAGCCTGTCCTGTGGGGTGTCCTTTCAAAGTTGGGCTTCCTCTGGGCCTGGACTTCCCTTTCTTCTTTTCCTTCCCAGGTCCTCTCGAGGCGATCTCGTTCTCGCACAGGGCCACTATCACCCGCACAGTACTTGGAGTTTCCCAAGGTACAGAATTGTCCGGTTTCCTCCCAGGCCTCTCAAACCAAGTCCAGTCCAGCTTCCCTTGACGTTCTCCCAGCTGCTTCCAAGCCTGTGCATTTGAACTCAGCAACCAGCTCCTGGAATTTGCTCCTCCCCGGATGTTTTTGTTACAGCAGATGGCGCCACCTACTTGCCCAAGTCAAAATCTGGGCACCTCAATGCCTGCCTGACAAGCTCCGCACCCAAATACCAAGCACAGAAGAAATGACAATAGCGCCTCAATACATCAAATACTCATCATCCATTTTTTAGTATCCATGTCTTTTTTCTCCCTCCTGCCAACCCCCTTCACCCCTGGGATTGTTCAAGCAGCCTCTTACCTACACACCTCGTCTTCAAGGTTCCAGTCTGCCCCCACCATCATCCCTTTATGACAACATGGTCTTTCCCTTCCTCCTTTTTATCTTCACTTTAAATTTTTTAATGTTTGTCCCCTTGCTCCTTTTTAAGAGAAATGTCATCTTAGCCGCTTTATTTTGATTTTTTAAAAAATAATTCATTTATATTTATATATTTCACATCTTTGTAATCCCCGGGGATCACCCACCACCTCCCCTCCCTGATCACTCCCTCCCCCTCCCCCAGTTGTGTATTTTAGTTTGGTTGTTAGCTTGCTTTGACTTCTCCTCCTGACCTTCTGCTTGTTTTTCTTATATCCCATGTATTAGTGAGGCCATTTGGTTTCTGTCTTTTTCTTCCTGACTTGTTTCTGCTAATATGATTTCTTCTAGGTCCATCCATGTTATCATAAATTCATCAAATTTGTCACTTTTAATTGATGAGTAATATTCCATTGTGTAGATGTACCACATCTTTTTCATCCATTCATCTGTTTTGGGATATTTGGGTTGTTTCATGTCCTTGCAATTATAAATAGTGCTGCAGTAAACATCCGGGCACAGGTGTCCCTTTGTATAAGTACTGAGGTCTCCTTTGGGTAGATTCCCAGAAGAGCGAATTTATTAGTTTGAGGGTCCTCCACACACCTTTCCATAGTGGCTGGACCAGTTTACACTCTCACCAGCAGTGTAAGAGTGTTCCTTCCTATCTGCATCCACACCAGCACTTGTTGTTGCCTGGTTTTTTTTGTTTTTTTGTTTTTTTTTTTTTTTATGGGCCATTCTTGCTGGTGTGAGGTAGGATGTCGTGGCTTTGATTTGCATTTTCTAGTTTTCTGATTGCTAGTGATGTGGAGCACTTTTTTCATGTGCCTGTTGGCTTACTAGCTTTATTTTTATTTATTTATTTATTTATTTATTTGAGACTAGGTCCCGCTACTTTTGCGGTCCCGCTACTTTTGCCCGCAGAACCGCAGGCTCTCGTTGCCTGGGGTACCACAGACTCAAGTAATCCCCAGCTTCAGCTTCCCAGATAACTGGGATTACAGGCACGCACCACCATGCCTAGCTATTTTTTTGGAACTAGGTCTCGCTACGGGCCCCAGGCGGGACTCGAACCGTGATCCTTAGCCCCGGCCACTTTATAGACTGAAGCTTACAGGCATGAGCCACCATGCCTGGCCTTGGCTCAGTAGCTTTATATGTACACAAACACTAAAACATTATAGATGGTGGAGGCAGAACTGCTTCTATTAGTAGGTAACTGAGAGGCACCCCGGTGTCCCCCAAAGTGGTATATGTGCTGTGCAGTGGGATCTAGCCGTCTGCTGCAGAAAGACAAAGGAAACAGACTCTCTGTGTGACAGAGCTTTGGTGGAATGAGTGAGTGAGCAGAAAGAGAGAGAAGAGAGGATGTTTCCAGTAAAAGTTTCTCAATAAAACACCCCAAAGTTCCTTTCACCTCGTGGGTCAACCCAGTTACCATCAACCAGAGAGCATAGCCTGAGGCGGGGGTTGCTGCAGCCCCAAAGCTTGCCCTGAGCCTCCAGATCCCTCTAGCAGGGCACAAGGTGAAGGGGGCAAGAGTGTCTGGGCAAGCCTGGGACAGAAGGAAAGAGACAGAAGGAGGAATCAAGTAACAGCCTCCACCGTCGGCCTCCCCACGTCTCGCACCCATGTGCACCTGTCATCCACGTCTCTGCCTCCAGGTCCTCCAGAGTCCCTGGGTGCCAGTCAAGCCTGAAAAGCCAAGTCCTAGCCTGCCTGCCTTCTGACTCCTGCGCCTGGCTCTCAGCTCCACCCCAGCTTCCCAGTGGCTCCCCCCTTCGGGAAGTCTGGCTCAAGACACGCTGGCACCTGCAATCCAAGGCGACTGAGTGTCTAGAACGCAGCCTTGTAAATACGCACTTGTATTGCTTTTTAGCTTTGCTTGGGATGCGATATTATTATTATTTTTTTGAGACTAGGTCTCACTATGTTGCCCAGGGTAGTCCTGAAGGCGTGGACTCAAGTGATCCCCAGCCTCAGCCTCCCAGGTAGCTGGGATTACAGGCACCCGCCACAGCACCTAGCTGCTTTTTCGAGACCAGGTCTCACTCTGTTGCCCGGGGCAGCCTCAAACCCACGAACTCAAGCAATCCCAGACCTCTCGCCTCCCAGTACTTGGATTACAGATGTGCACCACCACACCTGGCAGTGATGTGATATTTTTAACATAATTTAAAGTAGACAGAATATGGAGGGGGCAGCAGAGGGAGAAGGGAGGGGGAGGGATCCCAAGAACCATTTACCGAGGTTGTGATTTAAAGAATAAAAATAAATTAATTAATTAAGAAAAAAAAAGAAGACAGACTAATATAGTGTGCTGGTATCTCCATCCTGCCCACCCAACAACCCTCAACCCTGCCCCATCCCCTGCCCATCCGTTCCTTCTGACATTTCACTCATAAACATTTCAGCATGGGTATCCTAAGTATAAAATGTTTAGAATATTATTATTACGCCCAAAAAGAATTAAAAATCAATCCTTAAGGCCGGGCATGGTGGTGCATGCCGGTAAGCAGCAGCCTAGGAAGCCACGGCAGGGACCAGAGATCGTGGTTTGAGTTTCGCTCGGAGCAATGTAGTGAGACCTAGTTCCAAAAAATAGCTGGGTGTGGTGTGCGCACCTGTAATCCCAGCTACCTGGGAAGCTGAGGCTGGGGATTGCTTGAGTCCGTGGTACCCCGGGCAACGAGAGCCTGCGGTTCCATGGGCAAAAATAGCGAGACTAGTCTCAAAAAAAATCCTTAATACCATAAACTACGATTCAGATTGTCAACTGGCTCATCAAAGCCTTAAGTTTTTTAATAATTAGGATATAGGTAAGGTCCAAACATCGCGCTTGATGGCTGTGTCTTTAAATGTCTTTAGTCTGCGGCTCTCCTATGGCCTTGGTCGCTTTCATTTCCTGGTGCTTTATTTACTGAAAGGAAAAAAGCAGCGCATTGTTCCTCCCCTGGAGAGTTCCTCACAGCCAGGGTTTTGTTGATTGCGTCCCTGTGGTGCCATTTAACGAACTCTCAGCCTGTAGTTCCTCCATGTTGGTAATTGGCCTGAGAAGATGCCAGTCAGACCACCACATGGAAGCGGGGTTTTGGGGGGAAACAGGCCCCTAGTCAGACAACAGCAGGGGTCTCTTCCGGTTCTTGCTTTCAGTGAGGAGAGAATTCAAAGTTGAGACCAAAGTCACAGAAAAGCAAGAGACTGAGAGGATCGGGAAGCTCTCCGCGCAGTGAGGGCCCCATGTGGGTGGCAAGAAGGAGGCCTCATGGGCTCATGCGCTGTTTCATCCATACAGGTACAGCAGGCAAGCGTGGGGTTTGACCCTTGGTTTTCTCCCCGCTGTGGGCCCTGCTGGCTTGCAGGGTCTGCAGGGGGCATCTAGGCTACTGAGACCTGCTGAGTTTTCTCACATCACCCAGGGGACTTTTCTGAAGCCAGCTTCGGCTGGTGGTGATGGCGCCGTGCTGGTGGTGATCTGAATACCCCCTCTGTAATGGAACTGGGGGAGGCACCCTCCTGGTCTGGGAGTGTTTCTCAATCAGGCTGATCCATGGACGTGGGGCGTGTTCCCCCAGACTGCCTGTAGGGATTTCCCAGCTTGCTCCTTCAATAGCATGGATGGGATGGCTTCAACAACAGAACTTGGTGGGTCACAGCCCTGGGCCCGTCCCAGCGGCCCGAGGGTTGACCCTAAGGCCTAGGGAGACACAGTCCACCTCTGTCCACTGAGCTGAGCTGAGCGGGGTCTAGTGCCCTGCACCCTGCCATGTAGTCCCAGTGGAGCTCAGAAGAATGACAGTCCTGCCTGCCCCTCCCTGGGGTAAAGGTGTGGCCCCTGGAGCATGCTAACCACCAGGGAAGTGAAAGAGGGGTGGAGCTAGCCTGGGCTCTACCCATAAGACCCCTTAGCCCTCCTTCCTCTCCCCCCACATTGAGGAGAGAGGTGTCCCCAGACCTTTCACAGCTCCCCTGGAAGAAGGCAGTTAAAGGTCAGAGAATCACGCGAATGTCTTCTCTGCATTCTCCCAAATGGGGACAGATTCGGGAATCTTCTTCCCTAAGTCTAAAGATGTCCCTGGTGCTAAAGAGGAACCAGAGTTGTTACCTGCTCTCTTGAAGCTGCCAGACGTTTGAAAGCTGGGGCGGGAGTTTCTGGGATGGGAAGAAGAGGATGTCCAGGCCGGGCACGGTGGCTCTGTGCCTGTAAGCTTTAGCCTATGAAGTGGCCGGGGCTAGGAATCATGGTTCGAGTCCCGCCTGGGGCCCATAGTGTGACCTAGTTCCAAAAAAAAGTAGCTGGGCATGGTGGCGTATGTCTGTAATCCCAGCTACCTGGGAAACTGAGGCTGGGGATGGCTTGAGTCTGTGGTACCCTGGGCAACAAGAGCCTGCGGTTCCACAGGCAAAGATAGCCAGACCTAGTCTCAAAAAAAAAAAAAGAAAAGAAGAGGATGTCCAAAGGCAAGAACCCACAAAGGCATGTGGCAGGTCCAGAAATAGTCTGCAGTTCACTGGTTGCGGCACAGTGAGCTATGCAGAGGGAACCAGGAGACACACTGTTTGCTGGGACGAGCTGGCTCGGCAAGGCTGATGAATCTGCAGTGTCAGCTCTCGCCCGGGTTTTCTGCCCACTCCCCATCTTTTGAATGTTGACATCCTAACCACAAAGGCGATGACATGAGTAGGCAGGGCCTTCGGGAGGTGCTGTAGTCATGAAGGGGTTGTCCTCAGCCAAAAGCTAAGTGCCCTTTTTATAGAAGAGGCTCCAGGGAGCAAACTCAGCCCTCTGCCTCACAATGAGGCAGCCGAAGTCCCAGACTCAGAAGTGAGCCCTCTCTGGCCAAACTGGCTCTCTGACCTTGAATTCTCAAGAACTGAAACATGAAACTGGGCACGGTGGCACGGGCCTGTAAACGACAGCCTATGGAGTGCGACTGGGACTGGGGATCGCAGTTTAAGTCCTGCCCGGGGCAACATAGCAAGCCCTAGTTCCGACAAAATAGCTGGGCATGGTGGCGCATGCCTATAGTCCCAGCTAAGGCTGAGGATTGCTTGAGTCTGTGGAAGCCTGGGGAATGCAGCTCCATGGGCAAATATAGTCTCAAAAAAAAAAAAAAGAAAAGAAATGGAGACATGAATTTCTGTGGTATTTTGTTGAGCAGCATAAACAGACTGAGACAGAAATCAGAAATGAAAAGCAACATCATCATCATCCATGAAATACCAGAGGCATTCTCATTCAATCAAGAAATGGGACAAGCTAGTCTGTTATCCCTGAGAGAGGCTGACAATGCAGCAAGTGAGACAAGGTAAGGAGGCAATTAGAAAAGACGAGACAAAATTGTCATTATTTACAGATGACATGATTCCCCACCTCCTGCTCTACTATTGAAACAACTGCTTGGGAGGTTGGATTGTTCACCAAAACACTATCAACTAAGGGGCTTGAGCAAGGGGATTGAACCTCTCCCAATTCTGGAGGCTGGAAGTCCAAGGACAAGGCGTTGGCCAGCCAGATACCCCTGGCCATTCTCTTGGGCTGAGCAGATGGCCATCGTCGGTGTCCTCACCTGTTCCCTGTGTGAGCTCATCCCTGTCTCCCCCTCTTCTTCGGAAGACAAGTTCCACCCTGAAGACCCCACAGAACCTTTGAAGATCCTGTGCCCAAATACAGTCCCACAGGGGTTAGGACGTCCCTGGGGAGGTTTGAAGAGATGCAGTTCAGCCCATCACAGAGGCTGAGATCCTCTTGGACATCCTTTTCTTCACCCCAGGAATGCCCTCCCCAGCTATGGCCATCGCTGAACTTGCTGACTTTTCCCTAACGAACTAATCTGAGAGAAGGAAGAGAGAGAGTAGTGAGGCAAGCACGTTTGCTGAAAGTTCTCTCTCAGTGTCTCAACCCCAGTGCCCAAGTGGGGTTGAGAAGAAACAGGCCCGTTTCTAGCACGGCCCTCACCCCTGGCTGCGCATTAGAATGGAAAGAACCTGGAGAACTTTACAGAACGATCAATTCTTGGGCTCCACCCACAGATCTGACCTTTCTTCTTTTTGAGGTCCAGTTACGCTTCACATACCTTAAAGTTCACCTTTAGACGGACAAGTTCAGTCATTTTAGTCTAGTCAGAGTTTTGCTGTCACCGCAATCTAATTCCTGAACGTTTTCATCACCCCAAGAGGAAAGCCCATGGAGACACCCCCCATTCTCCCTGACCCCAACCCTGGCACCGACCATGTTTCCTCCTCTGTGGATGTGCTTGTGCCCAGTTCGTTGCATAAATGGAGTCATATGCAACATGGTCTTCCATGTCGGGCTTCTCTTGGAGGCCAGTGTAGTTTTAAACTTCTCTCTGGCTATACAGCCGGAGTTAGGAGCCTGTGGGGTAAGTGACTTAGTCAGGCTCCCCCCCCCCATTAGCCTGTGTGACCAGCACCTGGGGGTATCACGTCTTCCCCATGATAGTGCAGCCTAGAGGTGTGTGCATGTGTAAGTGTGCACACCTGGGCCTTGGAGAGAGGGGATAAAGGGGCACAGAGAGCACGAGGGAACATGTACAGGAGCACAAGACAGTGCCACAGAGCAGGTGTCTAGAGAAAGAGCATGGAGATTCCTGGGGGCTCACCTGCCTCCTAGCCCAGTGCCACCCTGCCCTGCCCTGCCCCACCCAACCCTCCCCTGCCTGGTGTGTCCGTGTAACTGCTAGAACCAGTAAAGAACATGTGCGGACTGCTGACCCTGGTGCCTGCTTCCCCTGCTGAGCCACCGTGTTTGCAAAGTCTCTTCCCGGAAAGGAGCCCTTCCAGAGGGAATCCTCCCGGCCTGAGCCTCACCCAGGGCCCGTCCAGGCCCAAGCAGATCTTTGGCAGCTCTGCTAGAAAAATTCGGTGAAGAGCTCTGATTGGCCCAGCTTTGGGTCACATGTTCACTCTTTGGCCAATCACAGTAGCTGGGGACTAGTCACATGATCATGCCTTTACACTTCTGCCTAAGATGAGCCAAATGCTGAAAGATACTGAGACTAGAGTCAGATTTAAGAAGACTCCTCTAGGAAGTTTAAACTGCCCAGGAAACCAGTCAGCCTTAAGACATTAAGTGTCTGAGGCAATGGTGCCACTAAAAAAGCAAAAGATAGGCCAGGCATGGTGGCGCATGCCTGTAGGTGGCAGCCTAGGAAGCTACAGCTGGGGCCAGGAATCGCGGTTCGAGTCCTGCCAGGGGTACAAGACCTAGTCCCCAAAAAATAGCTGGGCATGGTGGCATGCGCCTGTCATCCCAGCTACCTGGGAAGCTGAGGCTGGGGATTGCTTGAGTCTGCGGTACCCTGGGCAATGAGAGCCTGCGGTTCCACAGGCAAAAATAGTGAGACCTAGTCTCAAAAAAAAGAAAGAAGGAAGGAAGGAAGGAAGGAAGGAAGGAAGGAAGGAAGGAAGGAAGGAAGGAAGGAAGGAAGGAAGGAAGGAAGGAAGGAAGGAAGGAAGGAAGGAAGGAAGGAAGGGATATTCTCTGTTATGGACTTAATGTTTGTGTCCCTTCCTCCCTGTCCCCAAATTCAGATGCTGAAGCGCCAATTCCCCAGGGTGATGGTATTTGGAAATAGGGCCCTTGGGAACTAATTAGGCTTAGTTGAGTCTGTTAGGATGAAGCTTTACAAGAAGAGGAAGCGACCATCGCTTCCCCCCATCCCCATCATGTGAGGACATTGTAAGCGGGGTCCCCCATGGGCCTGGAAAAGGGCCCTCATCAGAACCCAGTGGTACCGGCACCCTGCCCTGTGCATGAGGGCTGATTTTTGGTTTCCCATCAGACACTGGGGTACATGATTCTAAAATGCCTGTACACAGCTGCTCAAGAAAGAGAAAGAGGCTCTTCTCTCTTGTTTATGTTGTGACTTGTCGGCCGCTCAACAAGACACAAGGGCTCCAATTGAAGTTCAAAGCTGCAGGTTTATGACTGGTGCACCAGGGTCCCCAAGCCAGCTAGGCCAGAGAAACCCCGAGCAGTCTCTGTGACAACCTTTTATGGGGCAAAACCACCACCGCCCCGCCCCCCCCATTGGGAAGCAAGCAGGCAGGTGTAGGACACGTTCCTGTAACTACAGGACACGTGCCCACGTTCCCATAGTGGTGGGACACGTTCCCATAACTGCGGGTTTCCAATAATGCTGACATCCATCATCTATCAGGAGGACAATGCTGGCGTCCATCATCTATCAGGAGGACAATGCTGTTGTCAGGAACAACCAGGAATAAGGGGAGGCAGAAACAGGATGTTGGACCAGCCAGCCGTGGCGGGTCCTTTCCACCGAGGGCAGGGAGAGGACACTGGTCTCAAAATGGAAGGTTTTTTTTGTTTTGTTTTGTTTTGTTTTGAGACTAGGTCTCGCTATTTTTGCCCGTGGAACCGCAGGCTCTTGTTGCCTGGGGTACCACAGACTCAAGCAATCCCCAGCTTCAGCTTCCCAGGTAGCTGGGATGACAGGCGCGCACCACCACACCCAGCTATTTTTTGGAACTAGGTCTCGCTACGGGCCCCAGGCGGGACTCGAACCGCAATCCCTAGCCCTGGCTGCTTCATAGGCTGAAGCTTACAGGCACGAGCCACCGTGCCCGGCTCAAAATGGAGGTTTTAAACAAAATGGAGTCACTTTGGTCAATCTGTTCCCAACAGTTTATGCCATTACTTTGAGTCCCTGGATGCCCCCTCTCACCAGCAGTCACTCTGCAGGGCATGCCTTGCCAAATCTGTGAGGATAGCTCCTGGGAGTCCACTAGTACCACTCAAGGCAGAGACTGGGGGTGGCGGGACCCTGTCCAGGTCATCATTTTCTGCACCAGTGGGCACTTGACTCAAGTCAAGCAGAAACCCTTCTTTCTTGGAAGGATTAAGACTTGGACTGAGAGACAGCTATGTCTGAACTAGTCTCATGAATGGAGGAAAAATTAGTGTATGGGCTGGGAGTGGTTATCTTCTTTGTAGCATGTGGGGAGAGAAAGCCGCCTACTCTGGTTTCTAGTAGGAAAGAGTAAAACACGTTCACCGGGAGGGAGAGATGGGCGTCTGATAGGGCGCCTGGAGGGCTGTCTTTCTTGGGCCCCGCTGCTGGGAAGCTTCTTGCTTTGGTGCCCTTGGGTCAGAGATAATCGCAGCAGCTTCCTGAGTGATCAGCCTGGGCCTGCACTTCCCCTCTGTCTGGGGGATGTGGGTCAGGGCACCAGACTCTAGTTTTTGCAGTGTTTCGGTGGCGTAAGCTGCATGTTTGTTTCTTGTTTTGCATCATGTCCTTTGTGGTCATGAAGCACCTTCTCTCTTGCCCCCCATCACCTGGAATGCTGGCTTTATGAGGTTGCTGGAGAAAGGAAAAGGGAGTTGAGGAGGTAGACCACACTTTCTTTTTTTAAAGATGGTTTAATAAGCTGGACATGGTGGCGCGTACCTTTAAGCACAGTCCCAGAGCACCGCTGAGACTAGGAATCGCTTGAGTTCATGGGTTCGAGACCCATCCGGGGCAACATAGTGAGACCTAGTCTCAAAAAATAGCTGGACATGGTGGCACGTGCCTGTAATCCCAGCTACGTGGGAGGTTGAGGCTGGGGATTGCTTGAGTACATGGTACCCTGGGCAACATGAGCCTGCAATTCCCCGGGCAAAATAACAAGACCTAGTCTCAAATAAACAAACAAACAAACAAATAAATAAATAAGGTATAAGTTACTAACTATGGGAAATAGCTCCAGCGTTTCAAAATTCAGTTTACAATCTAGGTTCAGTAAATTCAATGAATTTATTCAATTATTCATTCAAATAAATTTAACAAATCATGCAGCATATCCCTTCTAAAGTTAACAATGAATAGTTGTTAGCAAAGTATAAGCTCTGTGTGCATCAATTCCTCTTTCTTCTTGTTTAACACTGTACAGATTTCCTCTACTTGGCTTTTAAATTTTTCTAGCTCTTTTTCTTGTAAAATATCCACAACAAAAGTTGCCATTTGAATCATTTTTAAGGATTTTCTGGCCTTTGGTATTAAGTACATTCATATCATTGTGCAATGTCACTTCCGACACCTCCAGAACCTTTTTCATCTTCCCAAAGTGAAATCCCAATAAATTGTAACTCCCCACACCCCCTCCCCCCATCCTTGGTAACCACCATGCTGCTCTTTGTCCCTCTGAATTTGACTACTGTGTGTTCTCTGAATAAGGGGGCTTGGATCTCATTTGTGACTGGCTTATTTCACTTAATAAAATGTTTTCAGAGCATCCTAGTCACTCATAACTATCTCAGCCCAGTAGGGACACTTGTCACAAGGTCTACTCTACTGGCTACCTCCGCATGACAGAATCCCATGCAAACCCCAAGGCAGGCTGGGAAATTTAGCACACACAGCTTATGTGGTGGGCACCAGGGTGCCCAAGACACACTCATGTCACATGACAAATGCTCTTTTGGGGCGTAAGCTAATTTGAGTTGTTGCTGTCATTTGCAAGGAAGGAATTAATCATGGCCACTGTGTATGTGTCTATGTGTCTCAACATCTGGTAAATGGTGGAAGCTCAAAACTGGGAGTCTTTTTTTTTTTTTTTTT
>PVHY01023862.1:0-20343 GCA_004024945.1 Uropsilus gracilis
ATATAAAAGAGTTACTGTCCAAGGCAAAATATATAACATTCATATATCATTTAGGCTGTTTTTTATTTTTTTATCAGATTTATTATTGAAATAGAACCATGCTGCAATTCATGAAGTAAAAAATTAATAAAAATTGCACATTATCATGTGCATATGAAAATATTCATATTATTTTATATGTGATTAGTTTGACTCCAAGACATACACATATAGTGAGATTTTCTTGAAGATTTTCTTTCTCTAGGACAGAGTCAATTCCATTTGCCTCTCTTTTCTATGTCTGCCATCACAAATTATCACAATAATGTGGGACTTGGCACTAAATACACTTACTCTTTCACATTCAGAAGAGTAGAAGTCTAAAGTCATGGTTTGGTAAAGTTGGATTCATTTCCTTTGCTAGATTTCGAGTCTTCATTTTCTTTTAAGGAACTACAATTTTTTCTAGGAGGATATCCGATTGTTATTGGTAATGAATGACTTTCTGGTACTATGTATTCTGTATAACCATTCATCAAAATGCTGTAATACAAAGGACATATAGCAAAACTCATTGAAAATGAAACATATTCGTAGATAGCACGATGCCACAGAGATGTTACCTGGTTACCTTTGCCATATATTTCCAATTTTACACCATTTCTTGTCTGCATGTTTCTTCATTTCTCCTCATTTTTGTTTTATAAGTATGCTCTCATTGGACTTAACCAAATAAAATAGAATATCATCTTGATTCTTACTTTAGTTACATGTGCAAAAAACTTTCTAAACAGGTACCATTCTAAATTTCTGATGAACATTAATATTAGGAGTTACTGTAAGCCTGATTCAAGTAATTGATGAATTCGAGAGGAGAAGAAAATGCTAATGATGGGTGAAAAAATTAGTCAAAGTAGATGTTTCTCAATAAAGTTCTCCTACTGATAAGTCTTTAGAAAACAAAATTCTGATAAAGCTTTCATGGGAGAATGACAGCAATTATCTACATTTAATTATTCAATATATCATCCTATCAAATTATGGGGGCAGTAGTGATTGAAGCTTCGTAATAATAAAATCACCTTGAATAATCAAATATCTCTGTACATTCACTCCACTGCACTCTATTGGTTAATGAGAAGATTATGAAATATAATGATAACTGTGTGAAAGAAGAAAATAAATTTTAAAAATCAGAATTTTTATTAAGTTCTTTGAGCTTTCTTCCAGAACATACTTTTTCAATCTAACATTCACTTCAAATAGCTGTTGTACAATGCACACATAAATAAAGGTTCAAATATATCACAAAACAAGTTTGGAATAAACAATCACTCACTAAAACTCATGAGATATTATGCTAAGTACAATTAAGATTTAATTTACTGTAATTATTTATTGTTTATCTTTGTGCTCATTTTTCTATTTGGTTCTATCATATATGTTTCCTTTTTTAAAAATAATTTACTTATATATTTTTCCTCTTTTTAATGCAAATCCATACTCACTAATTTTTCATTTATTACAACTCCATTTTAATAACTCACCTGTGTGAATAAGATCCCCTGTGTGATAAGATAAACACTACATTTGTAAAGGTCAGTTTAGTAAGACTACAGGGAAATTTTAAATATCAATATTCTGGTTTCCCCATCTTCACTTCCATAATATAATGTGGTGAATAATTAAGGCACAGATTCTGAAACTAAACTGAAGATGAACTGATATCTTTTCTTTGCCACCGGAGTGACAGTGATAGTTTTTTTATTCAAACATTCTCCGTTCAGTTTTCATACCATCATCATCTGTAAAAATAAGATGGATAAAGAAACCTGTCTCATAGGGAGACTGTGAAATAACACTTTGAATGATAAGCTTCAGAATGTGGAAATGTTTGGTAATAGAAAACTTAATAAGGGTATCATTTTAGTTTTATGCCTTCTTCCCAAGTCTTTATAGAAAATTAAAGTCAAATACATTTTGAAATGCATCAATCTAATTAAATCATATGATTTCTACTATGAAATTTTATGAACAAATATGCTATGCTCCACTATGCTCACACTTAAAGACATGATTTCTTAATATGGCTTGTGTTCAAATTGAGACAACATATTTATCAACATTTAATTGCATTTTCATTTCAAATTGCTGCTCTATCATATAGTGATCACATAATCTGGGAAAATTAACAATTTGTGGTAATTATATCAAAATATAACTGATATTAAAAGTTAAATTGATATATAAAACAAATCTACCTACTAATATATATTTTCTCTTCTAGGATTGAAATTCCAGAATTTGAAAGTGCTAATGAGAAATGCATGTTTATAAAATATGGTAAAAGAGTTGCTGAAGATTGCCAAACTGAGAGCTATTGTATTTGTAAGAAGACAGTATATTCAGAGTCAGTAAAATAAAGTGGAAACAAAATAAATGAACATTTGAGATTTTCCTGTGTGGATCTTAAGTCACATCAGATATTTAGTTAGCTAAAATTAGGTGTCATCCATTATAATGCCTAAAATATAAATGTAATAAATAACTTCTAGTAACTTAACAAATGAAATAAAAGCATTATGAATCTCAAGGACATTGTTGAGATAGACTTTTAAATAAAAGCTTTCACTACTAGAACAAAAGTTACAATTTTTTCTGTACCTTCAGAATAAATTTTGTCATAGTTCTATAGTTATGTTTATGTTTCTGTACATAAGTCCTCTCCTGCCTCATTAAGTCATCTGTGGGAGAATGAATGCGTAGAGTTAAAAAATAAAAAATTCCTGAAAGAAGGAATCTCAAGAAAAATTGCATTTTGAGAAAAAGGGAAAGGAAATAAAGGACTTTAGAGAAGCAGAAGATATTAACACTTCATTTGTCACACAAGGTACAAAAAGTTTGAACATGGTTATTCTCTTCTGGAATGAAAAAATCAACAGTTTCATTCACAAGTAAGAGATTTGCTGCTATTGGTCAGACACTGAGCCCTAAATACTGGAAATGCACAGATGTGCAGTAAAGAGCAATGGTGTCTACTTTAACCTAGCTCACCAACTACAGGGAGGATGGAAGTTAACATTTAATTTCTTTCACAAGCACATAATTCAAACAAAATCAGGTTTTATAAAGGAGAGAGTTATCAGATTAAAACAAAGATAATAGTAATTCTAGATGGAAAAGTTAGTGAGAAATTCCTAATAGAGTATTATTAATGGAGAGATCAGGAAATGAATAAATTTATTAACAAAGGTTGGCAGAGATGCAGAGGTAAATGTATTTTAGTGAAAATATGCAGCTGTAGGTGGACAATCCCTTGTGTTGCAATGAAGATTGGAGTGTTGGATCCCAACATGAAGAAAAATAATCTGATGTAATCCACTAGGGGAAATAAGGATACAGGAAGGAGAACTAGAAGACTTTAAAACTTTCACATCAGGTTGCTCTCAATTGTTATTTTCTCCAAAATGACCCAGAAGAATAAAGTTGCATTTCCTTTTCAACCATAGTCACAGACTGCAATCTGTCAATAGCAGCACTAATAGCAGTGGAGTGATAAATGATACACACATATGTATGCATATATATATATCTATATATATATATGAGTATGTACTGTGTATATCTGTGTATACCCCAGATTTACTGATAGATTAGATGGATATACTAGAGAAAGATAGGTCAAGGATACACCATTTATCTATTAATCTGTTATAACTTTATGTTCACATAAAGTCTGAAAAATGCTATAAAATTTGATGTATACTCTGATTCTGATTAGTTGATAATAAAAATTATTTTTATATTTGATAATAATAAATTATTATTATATTGGATGTATCCTTGTTTCTGCATCTTTATCTTCAACTATTGATAACTGTGTACAAAATTTGGAAAGTTATTTGTCTAAACTCATTAAATTGGTTAATCTCTTAATATTCATAAATAATTTGACAGGCAAACTATTATTACTTTAAACAAATTTAAATAAATATTGAGTGTAGTACTCTGACATTGGTCTTATGCAAACTGGGTCTGTGTGTTTAAGTGAACATTTATTTGTGGTTATTGATCATGAATGAAGATTCTTATTTTCTCTTCCAGCTTGTCAGAGGTTGAAACCAGGTAGAGGCAAAATTCTACCTTTATCCAGCTTGTGTTATCAGGTGGAGACCTCTTATAAAAAGATTAACTAGAGAAAATAGTGTATTGCTCCATGTACTATGTAAAATGCTGGAGAATCCTAAGATGGAGGGTAACTCAAAAGAGCACAAAAAGTATAGCTTATTTTAAAGCTTCTACAATAGAAATAAATAATTTGTAGAAAAATGATAGCATAATGGTAACAATTTTAAACCTCCAAAGGGGTTAAATTGTGGAAAGTTAACATGTAAGTATCAGGAAATAATAGAGTACAGCTTATTTGTAGAGTCCTTTGTGCCATCTCTGGGTTGATAAGAGTCTGTTTCAATAAAAGAAAAAATTCAAGAAAGTAGGTGTAGAAAGATCTTGTTTTACTAACACCTTTTTTGTTCTAGTAATAAACTATCAATTACTTATGCTTTACCCCAGCTTTTTTGAGTTAACTGAAGTATAATGTATAACTTCAGATGAGTATTAAAATGATTTGATACATTTATATTGTGAGAAGACACACACACATAAAGTTAGCTGACACATCCCTTAGTTCACACAGTTGCCATTTATTATCTATCTGTTAGTTTGTACCTTTTCACTAGTATCTCCTCAATCTCTTCAATCCCAAATTTGTAATACCACTCTTCTCCTCTCTGTTCTCTGACCTAGTCTTTCAGATTCTAAATATAAATGAAATATGGTGGTATTTTTTTCCTCCTTTTTCTTTTTTCTGTGTCTTTCTATGATTGACTTTTTCACTCAGCCGATGGAAATTCAGGTTTCTCCATATTACTATAAATGGTAAATTTTCATTCTCACTTATGACTGAATAGTGCATCTGTGTGTGTATGTGTGTGCGTGCATGTGTGTGTGTGTGTGTGTGTGTGTGTGCAATGCATGCTATTTATTCATTCACCTGTTAGTGGACACTTAGGCAGTTTCTATACCTTTTTTTGTTTTCTGTGACTTATTTAAAAACCAAATCATAAAGTTCACTAATTGCTAGATTTTGTTAATTCTTTTTGCGTGGTGTATTTTGCAATTTTATGAGAACATTTAAAAACAATTTGGATCTTTAATATCAGACCCTTATCACTTCTATGGCGAGTAAGCATTTTTATTTTTCCCATTTCATTGGGTGTCTTTTTGTTTTGGTTATTGTCTCTTTAGCTGTGCAGAAGCATTTTAGTGAGAACATGGATGGGCCTAGAAGGAATCATTATAGATAAAATAAGTCAGAAAAAAAAAAAAGGATAAATGTTGGATGATCCCACCTATATGCAGGATTTTTGGAAAGCAAACAAAAAGAAGGACAACTAAAACTTTAAAACTCACAAACTGTAGGCAGAACTGAAGCACAGAGCAAGGGGCAGGGGAAGGTAAAATTAGGGGAGGGATGGGCACAGAAGATTAAGATGATGGTTTATGGGTGACAAGGTGGTGGGAGAACCTCAAGGTAGAAAATGAAGGATATATATATATATATATATATGCAATTAAATTAAAAATAAAACAAGATAAACATAAAACAGAGAAAAATGTAAACAATTTGGACCAATTATTTCCTCTAATCATGATTAGAAATAGTAAATAATTATTTGCAAAAGTACTATTAACCATATCTTCATGTCTTTTACAAAATATGCAAATGACTACTACACTTAGAATAAATCTAATATTATCAGGTGTACAAAGACATTTTTTATTTGACCTCTGCACTTTTCTTCATGTATTCTTACACTGCATCTTCTCTTTCTTTTCCCATCAAAAGCCTTCTGAGGTTCACAGACTTTTCCAACTTCTACATTTATGCAAGTGTTATCTTATTTGTCTCAAAAATACCCCAGAACTATTTGCACCAATAATTTCTCCTCATTCTTTAGATTTCAACTCAGCTTCAGTTATTTCTCCCCAGATGCAGTTCTTTATTTTATATGTTTTTTGGTAGTCATTACTATATTCTTTCTGGAAATAGTCCAATATTTGACAAGCACTTCCTAAAATATTTAATTAGTACTCCTACTTTGAAATTTTGGGAGTGTTTTGCTTATTTTTTCAACTCTTATTGTGAAATGTTTAATATAACATAATATATTATTATAATTAATATAACAATTTTAATACACCATTATGTAGACTTCATACTCTGTTAAGCTTAATTTTCAAATGTTTTGAATTTGAAAAATTTAAAAGAAGTTTAATATATGTGCATATTTAAAAATTATCCTCCTCTAAAAGTTAGTGGAACATTTGAATAACTAAAACAGACATTAAATTAAATATATGTTTATTATTTAAAAGTTTAAAAATATCCTTACAGAAGATAAATATTTTTATGTTGAACCTTATTCCTTGTGACTATTTGTTTTATATCATAAAGAAAAATACAATTCAATGAAGATTGGCAGAATTCTCTATTGGAAAAATGAGAATGAGAAAGGAGATTGATTTTTTTTTCTTCAGAAAATGAGTTTTATGTATTTGAATCCATTTTGTTCTGTGAATTATGCACACTTATACCACCTTCTGCATGCAGATGTAGGTGTTTGGAGTGATGCAGTTTTCTGTATAACCTTTAAAACTTGAACCATAAACTGCACAGCTTCCATTCTGCATTTCAACTATAGTTAGTCTAGAAGGGAGAGAATGACAAATACATGACTTAATGTGAAATTTTTAAAAAAAATCATTTTTCAAATATAAGTACTCAAACTATCATTTCAAGGACTATTGAGAATATGGCTGGCTTTTTTCAAGGTAAGTTTCCCAATAGCAACTGAAATTTCAAAGAGCACTGGTCACTCGGGGCTATACGTTTTGGATTATATCTTCATCTCTGACTGAAGTTATAACTCTTGAAGGAGTTATGTTTATCATTGCAAGTGACTTTATTTGTCAGTCAACAACTGAGGCCAACTGAAAATGGAAAGCTTTGCAGGTGATTAATACATTTGTTACCATGATGTTATTAATGGCTTCATGGGTGCAAACACTGGTGAAAATTTACTAAGCATCATATACATTGTTTTTTGAAAAGATTGTTACATACTGAGATATAATTGATGTTCAAAGAACTGCACATATTTAAAGGTTGTAATTTAGTAAATTATTCCCTAGTCATAGATATTCTAGAGAACACCTCCAGTGCCAAAGACATCTGTACCAGGATGTGTATTCCAGACTTTTGTGTCATTCTCGTGTGTGTAAATCTGTATGTGAAATAAAATGCAAGGGTTCTAGATTGCAACTTATACAAAGGATAATCTCTGTGCACATGTGTTTACCTTATCGTTGTGATGAAAAATGTGATAGTTTAGTGATTACAGGGCTAGCTTAGCGACAAATGCACTAATTATGCCTACTGTTATGGAGACTTACTGGTCTGGGGAGAGAATGGAGCCATCTTCCCACTTCCAAGAACCATTTGGTGAAACCTGTACTAGTCCCATCCAATGATATGACTTCACCAGCTTAAGAAAGTCCTATTTGAAACCATAAATAAATAAAGTCAGTTTGCAGAATTTTAATAACAACAAAGCCAGTCATTGAAACATTTCTTCCTACACTTGGATAAAGTACACTCTGTCCAACAAACAAATTAAAGTACCCAACTTGGGGGGGGGGGCAGGGTGGGAACCGTCAGGGAGGGGGAGGTGAACCAAGAGATCACAAAGATGTGAAATTTATATATAAATAAATTATTTTTAAAAATACACTCTGTTCTCAAGTTTAAGTCCCACTTAGACAACATAATTATACTTGTGACATCTGTAATTTTTAAATTTATAATGCAGAAAAACTTCAGGTTGTTATATTTGAATCCTAATGTCATTTTCACGCTCAGGTTCATATTCCATGTCTTGGTTAGGACTAGCTAAAAGAAAGAGAATAAAAAACTATATCTACCTGATCCTTTCTGTTGTATATCTTCAAGAGGGTAGAATTTTGAGCTATACAAGAAGCTTGACTTTCATACCAGCTTTTGCTCTCATTAAAAAATTTGTAGCAGCTATTTCTATAACATATCCAGTTTTTAGAACATGGGCCGCAGTATCTTTCTAGAAAGGAAGAACACATAATTAAATTTACATCTATTAGAACATTCTAACAAATTTTGCCTAGACAGGTAAAATAACTTTTAAAAAAATTTTAGCTCTAAAATTCCAAATTTCTAAATCATCATCTCAATACCTCCTAATGACATATCTCTTTATAAACATGAACTATGAACTAGTTAATTATAAACATGAACTATGAACTAGTTAATCATTTTTATACACTCTTTTGTTAGGTCTTTTGATGTGTGCCTATATATTATATGTTTATGTATATGCATATATATGTGTGTGTGTGTGTATATATATATATATATATATATATATATATAAAGAGAGAGAGATTAATGCAATTATTGCTTCAAAATACTAGGAAACATTCACTTACCATCCAAAGGAACTGGAACTCCTTGGTTAAATAATGCTATTAAAATAAGCATAATTATTAGAAGACTTCATGATTAGTAATTTAAGTAAAAAATATATAGTTGAAACATCTAGGTTGATAATAAAAGTACTTGGATACATTTGATATTACTATTTTATGTTTCAGTGGTCTGAATCTTAGTCACAATAACATATAGCTGTCATTGGAGTGATAATACCTACTTCTCTGTTATCACTTACAATTGATGGTCATGACACAGCATATTACTGTCATTACAACAAAATGGATTCCCAAAGCTAGAGCAATGGAACGTACAAGGTAAATTGGAGATGCTGTCAGAGGAAAAAAAGTGAGAAGATGAACAAAAGAAAATTAAAAACTTAGGTATATCTGCATTTAATATAAATGTAGCTTTCATTTTAAGGAGCAGGGATAATGTTACCCACCCCTGCCCAATTATTTTTCTCAGAACAGGTTACATAATTACATTGTAAATGATGGCAAATAATTGAATAAACTGTAGTATTATTGCATTCTTTTATATGAGTGTAGTATTATTTCATTCTTAAGTAACTAAGTTACTTAGTTCTTCCTATAATAAATCACAGTTATAATTTTAAGCATTTTATATGCAGATACAATAAATATGGACAGTTTTTCTGCCCCCTTTTAAAAGCACACGTTAAGAACTATACAAATAGTCTATGAATTTATTTTACTTAAGAAAATATCCTGGTAGCATAAAGGAAAGACTACATGGGAGAAGTAGCCTTGTTTATCTCCCAGGAGGACAATCCGAAATAATACACAGGGAAGTGAACTTGTGAACCCAGTGGAACACTGTAGAGAATTATTGGAGTTTTGGTGAAGGATGTGGTGTGATAATACACCGAAAGCATGTGATCATATACCTCTAAACTGTATAATATAAAACAACATTACCTTAAAGAAAGAAAAATAAATGAATCTACATAGTCTGGTGATTAACCCACACTATGTCAATAAATTTGCCAGATTTATAATAGTTTCTTGTGATATTATATAGAATATATATTTTAGTGATCTATAAGCAGATTTTTTTCCCAGTGTATATTTACCTTGTTTCTTAGGGTTTTTTTTGTTTGTTTGTTATTTTGTTTGCTTGTTTTTTTTTGTTTGTTTGTTTTTTGACTTTTAGAAATAATGGCATGGATATTTCATTCACACTTTTACTTATTTTTGAGTAACTGTCTAAGAGAAATTTCTGAATATAATGTTGAGTCAAAGAGTGACTATGCTGTAAATTTTTATAATAGTTGAAAATTTCCACCCAAGTTTTATACCAACTTTTTTAATACCAAAATTGTTTAAAGGAGAATGGTTGTTTAGGTAGTGTTATGGTGATATACTAGATAGAGGATATACTAGATATACTAGATATTCCGATAGAGGACATCGGAACCTATTTTCCTATATCATACACAGTAGAGTTAATAAAGTTACCTCAATAAAAACCTGTAAGTAAAAACCTGCAAGCTCATAAGTTCTACTTCAAATTGTTTATATATATATATATATATATATATATAATTCTGGTAAACAAAAATTATTTAAAGATGACTTTTCTTATTATTAACAAAAGTTAACATCTCTTGCTGTTTAAATAATAACTATTTTTTCTTGTGAAAACTTTCCTTATATAAGTATCTTTGTGTACATTTTGTTTAAAAATACTTGTTCATTTTTTGTCAGAGGTTTTACAAGCAAATGTTTCAAATGGTTTGTGTTTTAGCTTTATATTTGGGGATGTTGAGAAATGACATTTTTTCTACGGTTATTTGATAAAATTTTCCTTTATGGATTTTTTTTTATTTGAAAAATTTTCTTTCATTATTATGATCTTATAAAATACATCACGGACTCCCCTATATAATGTTATAAGGTTTCTTTTCTTACTAGTTTAATTGTGTACGTTAACAACATAGGAATTTAAATTACAAGAAAATAATTTCAAATAAACACTGGATTTTCTAGCATCATTTATTACCAAATAGTAATACTGTTTGATCAGAATTTATTTTTAACATTTAATAAAAATTCACAGGTTTGAGCAATCTGTGCTTTTTTATTCTCTCAAGCTCTCTTTTCAAATGCTATTCAGCATGATACATGATAGCATACTTCACAATACTGAGAAATGTTTCTGCGAATATAAATCACATTGAATGTGAATTGTTTAAAACTGTAATTATGAAGAATATCTTGTATTTCTTTTTCTGCTTTTCATCTCTATTTGCTCATTATTATGACATTCTCATAATTTCAGGACATGAAATGATCTTACATAATATTTTCTACTAACTTTATTATTACAACAGTAGACTAGAGTTAATATCATTTTTATTTTCCTCATGAACGTAAAGATAACTGAGTGTTAATCACTGATATTTAGCAATTTCTAAGATTCACCTGGTAATATTGAAGGAAGCCAAGTAGAAAAAAAGACGTACGGTTTTCTCCAGATTTATGTGTCACTGATGTAGTTCTTCTTTGCTGTCGTGTGCAAATGCTGTGCTTTGCCAACTGAAAGTTACAACCATGACATTCACTGAGCTCTGGAGAAAGAATTCAAACAAATATGAATCATGGTCTTCCACATGGGTCATAAATTTTCACTTTCAACTTGCCATCCCTATTTAAATTCTTTTAAAAGCTTAAACCATGTTACTTTTGCTTTATATTCCCTTATTAAGCTGCTTATGTCTACAACACTCTGATATGTGATATAGCTAATATTATATTTAGTCTTAACATATAATTGGGTCTAACATCAAAGACAATGAAGAGTGAAAAAGATCGGGACCTAGTCAATTAGACATATTTAACTCTAAAGTCACATATATTAAATTAATTTCACAAATTGGAAAGCAAAAGAGGAAGGAATAAGGAAGTAAAGGAAAATAAAACACGGAGCTTTAAAACAACCTGGTATGGGCATTTTCGGAAGTATAACTAATATGCATTTGGTATCAAAATTAAGGTCTCATTTTCTTTATCGTGAAGGACTTACAAATAATAAAATAACAGCCTAAAATTTTAGAATAAAGACAAAAAATCTTCCCTCTGTACCAAACAAGTAATCATTTTCTCCTTCTTTTTGACATAGTAACCCTTACTCTGCAGAAACCTTTTGAAATTAGTGCTAGCACTGATTATCTTTTATAACAAAAGTTCAACTAAAAAATCAAACTAAAATATTGTATAGACACACATGTAATTTAATAACTAATTTAGTAACTAAATACATGTATGTCTATACAATTTAATGGATGAAGAAATTGATTTTTAGAAGTCAAATGTCATAAAAGAATGCTGCATCCTGTGAGTAGTTTATGTTGCTTTTACTTCAAAAACATTTTCATGTGTCTGTCACTTGATATTACTGTCATAGAAATTCGCTAACAGTAAATATGACATTTTCTTTCATTTCCAGCTGAGAAGGAAGGAAACTAAAGTGCTCAGAAGCTGTGGATTCCCCAGACTCAGAACAAAAGGTTCAAATAATTTTGAAGAAAGTTTAGTTCTTCTAACTCAGAATCCTAAAGTAGTTACCAATTTACACTGCCTCAAGTTTTGAGAGATTTTGCTTTAATGAGTTAACTAGATGGAGGGAAAGAGAAGCTGATAAGCTTCCGAATATTCAACTGAAAAGAATAAGAGCAAAATATGAAATAAACATAACATGGACATAATTACGTTCCTATGCCTTGCATGCAGTGCCAGATTCTGAAGTTCTTAAAGGCATACAGTGAACCAACTATACATTTATGTGGAAAGTACGTACCTATATTCTGATTAGTCCACCGACCTCGGGTCAACCCCATCATCTAATGATTATCTATTGCAGAGATAAGTCCAAAATATTTTTTCACAAAAGATTCCTAAAAAAAAAAAAAAAAAAAAAAAAAAGAACTGGGTATATAATTTTTGTTTGTTTTTGTGTATGTCTGAAATGAGAGGATATATTTTGATTGGAAAGGTAAGAATATTGCAAAGTTTTCCCATGCATGTATTAAAAAGGTGGGAAAATGAAAATAAAAATCAATAAAAAGCTAATTAAAAACAATTTTATATCTCTTGATAGTAAAATAATTACCTCAAGATATCAAATATATAATGGATGTTTTTGTTCATTTTTATTTAAATAATCAAAACTGTTTGCCATGATTGATATTGGATGACAACACACATAGTTATTATTTTTGGTCATAATTTCTTTCTGTGCAAATTTTAATAAGAATTTGGGGTAGACATGTAAATTTTTGGTGAATATTTTTTCTTAATACATTATAATTCCACTTCTATTCATAGCATCATCATCATTGTTTATAAAAAACTTTAATCACCATCACCTTGAACAGACATAGCCAGACATTTGTTTAAATAGCAACATCTTACAGCACCTAACAATATCCCACAACAAAATGAATGCTGAATACACAACATAGTACATAGTGCTAAGATTTTTAAATTACTTTCTATTTGCTGTAATGATTGGAAGCAAAAGATGCAAAATTTCTTTCATTTTGCAAATGTGTATCTTAGAAGCTAAGTGCCTTATACAAGAGCAGGAAATTTCTAAGGATGAGAATGGAAAACTTCTGAAATTCAATTCTCTAATGCCAATCGTCAGATGTATTAAGTTGCTTGTTTGTTTGTTTGTTTAGCTATAAAGTTCTATCCTATATGTCAACTTGTAGTTCTTTAATGATTAAATTACCTAATTATCCTTTATGATGTAAAGTGAAAATGAGTATATCACAGAATAGCCATATCTTGTTCTTAGTAATTCTATTCAATATAGTGTCATTAGAATTGCCTTATACTATAAATATTTTTACATATTATCTTGAGTCTCAACCCTCAAGTTTCCCATTTCTTAAATAAGCATTAGAAACACACATACAGACACACACACCACAAAGACACACACCTGAAGAAAAAAGCAGGTCTTGAATCTTGTGGAATCCTATCCAAATGGGCAATTTAAACATTGAAGATTCTAATTTAGAATTGAAACTGCAAATGATGAATCAATTTGATCTCAGTGATTGGACAGTTTCTATTTTTAATCTCATCCTTTTGAAAATTTTCAAACCACACACAGTACACAGAAAACTTTTCACTACATCCGATTTCATCACTACACAGAAACCTTGACTAGTGAATGAAGTAAATGTTAGGTCCTAAAATCATCTTGTGACTTGAAAATGATTAATGTATTGGTTAAAAAGTCTTCTCGAGTTTTGAAACATTTTTTTTTTTTTTGGTTAACATTGGTTTAAAACTTTATGCATTTTCCAGTGTATAGCAGTATAATTTGACACCTGTTCATCTATCATTATCACCATCAAAATACAAGCTTAAGCATGTCTGTGTTATCTGTTTATCTTTTTTGTGAATGTAAGTCAAACATGAGTGAGGTCATATGGTATTTATCTTCCTCCAACTTACTCATTTAGCGTAATATGCTCAAGTTTCATTCAACTTGTCCAAATAGATACATTTCATATTTTAGGAATGAAAAGTTTTCCATCTCATTGCATATTTATCATCCATTGACCAGTGTAGAATTGGACACTTAAAATACATAGTTATTAAGATAATTTTTACGCAATAATCTTAAGTTAATAGAACAATTAAATGTGTAACTATCTCTTATGCATAATAGAAGATAAAATCAGCATTAGCTAATATTTTGATTGATTCAGCAAACTTTGATAAAGCTAGAATAATATTTAGGAAATCAGTATGTAGGTTTTTCAAAATTTTCCCACTTTAGTAAGATAAATATTTAAAAGCTTTACATGAGATAAGCAATGAACTTTTGAAGAGTTCATCATAATTTATGTAAGTTCTTGTAGATGAGAGGGCATAAGTGATAGTTGCTATTTCCTTTTAATAAAATTAGAATTTCTTTATGGATAAAATTAAATGAGACTGTATTAAGAAATGAAGAGGCAAAGGGAAAGTTCATCATATTTATAAAAATTATAGAAATCCCAAAACAATAATAGGCATATTCAGCAAATGAAGTTAATATAGATGACCAAACTGAGTTTAGTTTAGAATTGTAGTAATAATTTTCCTGGGGAAGAAAAATTGTTAACTCTAATTAGTGGCAAATTATAAATTAAAGAAATAAAGTAACATGATCGCATCAGATGGAAAATATATTTGCTGTGATTCAATACCTTTTCATAGTAAATTAGTATATTTACCAGGATCTATAAAAACAATGCTTTTAACTTCAAGACATTAATAGCACTTAAGACTACCATAAGAAATTAAGAATATGTGGTTCTAAATCTGTTTAAATTTAATGAGATAAATATATATATACATATATATGGTCATGTACATATATGTGTGTGCAAAGAAAATTAGTAAAATAATAATTTAGAAATATTCATATATGTTTGCATTAAACTATAAAAACTATTAGAGACCAATACTATTAAAAACTTAATTTTCAATAGATTATTAATTTAACAGCCACAATAGAAATGTGGTAAAATACATAAGAAATCTAACAGATATAGAAAACATTTGTATAGAGCATGTTGCATAATTTTATAAAAATATTAAAAAAAACTGACTTTTGTTAGAACTACTGGAATTAACAATAGTGGCATTTATAATAAAATATATCAAATCCATTTAATATCCCAGCCTTTGACATGAGGTTTGCAAAACAGCATCTTAAATGTTCATTAAATTACAAAAGTCAGGAATAGGCTTAGCACAGAAAAAGTGGTGGTCTTGTTTTACTAGATTACAAACTTTTGCTCAAACTATGCTAATGAAGGTTCAGTGATATGTGAACATAGACAAAACAGACAAATTGAAAAGGAGAAAAGAAACAGAAACAAATTTCTCAAAGCACTAATATATGTGTGTGCATGTATGTGTGTGCTAACATTGCAGATATAGTTGTGAAGTACGATCAAGGGAATCATGATAAACTGAAGTATGCTGAAGCACAGTGACCTAAGAAATACAACCTAAGGATTAAACAATCCATGATTAACTGACTCCATGTTTTGATATGCTGCCCAGTTTCTACTTTCTACTATCACCAATGACAGCTCCTGAACACCAGAACCTTATCATATATAAACCCTTAAGTTCCTGTTAGGGGCACCCAGGCTTTGGATATGTATCCACTGAGTCAGTAGCAGTACTTATAAACTTGCTTCATGGCAACCATGGTGTCCTCATTTCCTGATTGCTTCAGGACAAAGTCTTTGCAAACTTGATTGCTTGCTTTCAGTAGTATCAAATAATTAGTGCTAGAAAATTGTTCAAAATGAATATAAAAAATAAAATAGTATCTCTATCTCATAAAAAAATCATTTGCAGAACAATTAGTAATTTACATGCACAACTCTGGTATGCATTAAAGTAAGTAACTGTGAAAGTTGATATCAGTCAATAAGACTGGTTCATTGACTTAAAATATTGAGATAAAATATAAAGTAAGGCAATAAAAATATAAAATGTTAAGGAAAAGTTGTAAAACATTTTTAAACACATAACAAGTAAGACAAGTAAATTCATAGTGATGTTTCAACAAAGGCAATAAAAAGTTTATTTAACACCATATTTTATCTAGCTTTATTTGCTAGATGCTTTTCTGGATCCTGGGAATTTGAAGTAAACAACCCATGCAAAATTATTTGTACTCATGGAGATTAGTGTAAATACAAAATGAACAAGTACGAAACAAGTTCAGGAATTAACAAGGTAAGTGAAAATAAAACAAATAGAAGAAAAAGCTTTTTCTACTGACAGCTTATGCCAATATAATTTTTCAGCTAATCAACATTTTCCACTAACAAGCATAACAAAAATGCATCTGTATATTGAAAATGAAAGCTGAAACTTTCTTGCAACCACAGTTTTACAAAATTTGGTTTAGAAAAGGAAATGAACAGATGCTTAAATGTGAACACTTTATGAGAAGTTCTAATTCATATTTGCCTGGAGTTGTTTTTAAATTAATTCCTTTATATATCTCAGATTTTGTCTCTTAAACAGAAGATGAATAAAAGAAGTACAAATAGAGTAGAAACAAAGCACTTGAATATTCTATTAATTTTAGTTTAAACAAAAATTTAAAGTCCTGTGGGAAAGTCACAAAAAATCACCTACAAGTGCAACTTCTTAAAATAGATGCCATGATAAGCAAGGGGAATTTTGCTATTCACACAAGGGCTCCTAAGCAAATTGAGAGACCAAGGAAAGGATTTTCCTCAAAGACATATTGTAAATGAAACAATGATAATGAGTTTACAAAATAAATAAGAAGCAGAGGAAAGTTTACAAAATTATATGTAGGGGGTTCACATTTACATATTTCCTGACCACTCAAAAGTATTGGAGAAAGTTGCAATACTTTGTAAACCTAACTCACCAGTATTTCAACAAAAATTTAAAATGATTCTTGTCAGGTTGAGGATAAGTTTAAAAATAAAAGGAAAAGAAAAATGAAACAAACAAGCAAACAACAACAACAACAAAACCCTACTTTTTAAAATTAAATGGAAAAAGCTTCCAGTCATTGGTCATCTTAGACAGAAACACAAGACTGGCTTACCTGAGCATGTAATTAGCCCTTCCTGTGTGGCCTTGGGAAGCGGGGGAGGAGGAGACCACAGGAGACTTTGTGGTGAGCATCAGCCTCCTAGGCAGGATGCTAACTTCAAGCTGTGGTGCAAAAACTGTAGGTGGTTAGAGGTGTTTATTGGACAGTCACCCAGAAACAAAAGCACAATAA
Organism: Uropsilus gracilis; assembly: GCA_004024945.1. Lineage (NCBI taxonomy): Eukaryota > Metazoa > Chordata > Mammalia > Eulipotyphla > Talpidae > Uropsilus > Uropsilus gracilis. The sequence goes on from PVHY01023862.1 coordinate 17,378, forward strand.
TGTATGTGGTTCTGACCAAATGAAACTATTGTATTCTTGTTTTTTCTAAAAATGTGTTTGAATTCATGAAACAAACCAAAAAAAAAATAAATTTTAAAATTTAGACAAACTATTAAGTGAATAAATGAAAGAGACTAGGAGACAAAATCTTCACCTCTGTATTAACACCTTAAAGCAGAAATTAAATGATGAGCATCATACACAATTTTTAAAATACATTTGAAGAAATATTTATTCACAACTTATAAAACATTCAGCTGTGTTTTATGTGTGACACATATAATGTCATACATTGTAATAGCATTTAGTAAATCTTGGAGGTGTACTTCAGTGGGAAGGAAGGAAAAACAGGTAACCATGACAACTAGCTAATACTACCTGATAGATTTTCCTGATTTAGGAATGGCTGTTTAATTTCTCAGCCCTGTCTCCAGGGCTTGATTATATGATTATAAACAAGAACAATTCCTGTGACAGTTCATTTTTTCATAAAGATATGTTTTCATCATATTAGTTAACTCATGTTAGGAAACAAAGTATCTTATTTTTAATTCAATCTATAATCCATGGGGAGACAAAAATGCATTTTCCTCATAGTGTTATTATTTTAGAAAGTTTCAATAAACAGCCATAAATAGATATTAATGCTTTTCAAATTTGCTTTGAAATAAATCACAAGTGTGACTTAAAAGGCAAATGACATCAAACTTCTATTTTTATACCAATTATTTTTTTCTTTGGTTACTTGCTTGTTTGCCAGTTAACCTGATGGTTTCTTTAATTGGAAAATGGGTGAAATTAAAAATAAAAAGATCTTTTAACTAACTTTTTCATTAAATGTTTCTAATTTTCTCTTTAATCATTTCACTGTCTTTTTATTTAAATGATTTTATTTTCATTCCTAAAATACCTACTTGAAACTTTTTTGAATTCCTTTGGCTCTTTCTAGCCACTCAATCCTCAGACACTAACATTTTTTGCTGTGATCATTTCTTTCTCTCATTTTTTATTTACCTTATATGTGTATACTTTGTAATGTATAAGTCAAGAACTTTATCTTCCACATCTATTTTTTTTCTCACTATTTGTAATTTTGAATTTCTAACTCCTATGTGGCCTGGAATGAGCATACGACCCAAGTTTTCTATTTATAGTTTAAATGAATATGAAGTATTGATAGCTTTATATTTATTTTCTCCCGAATCATCATAAGCTATCAATCATTCTAATAGTTTCAAACAGATTCCCAATGTCCCACACTTTTTCATTTCTGTATTTATTATTTTTTTTTCACTGAATTTCTCTGAGAGGATAGTGACTCAAACTCTCCAATAGTTACCAGCTGGCTGCTTCAGTTGTTTATACAGAGTAACCGTTATAGAAATAAGATTTAGATAAATATGAAAAAGCATCATTTTCAGAAGTTCATCTCAGGAAGTTTGGTGATTTTTGTTTATTCAAGTACAAATTAGTACTTAAATTTTGAACAATGTTTTCTGAATTAAAATATATCTATAAATTTGTTGACCTACTCAGATACTAATATACAAGGAAGGTCAACTCTGGTAATGCTAAAACTATGGAAGGAAACACATTGAATATATTATATTTTGAAATCCAAGGACTTTTCATTTCTCCTGAAGTTCTTTAAAATTGGTAGTTTATTACACTCTTCACTTTCTTCAGCATAAAATGTATTTTGTGTGTGTGTGTGTTTGCAAGGAAGTGTTATATTTGTCAATGTTAGAAGTTCTCATTTTGGTTTGTCACAAGGTATCTCTTTTGTAAGTGATCACATTCTAGAGTGCCTTTCATAACAGATTAAATTTTATTGTTTTTCTCTTTTTGAAAACTAGGTTGCCTTTAAGGTAAATTAGATTTTAATGAATATATTTAACATTTTACTCTGAAGATGATCCTAATCAATTGCCTTGATCCCATCTTGACATATATGCATTTTTAAAATTCATATAATTTTCTGCATGTAGATAAGGAATAAATGTAGCAAATAATCATGTTTATGTTCAAAGAGAAAAATGTATATCAATTATTTATTTTGAGAATGATAATGAACTATTGCATTATGGAAGAAATAGCTTTAAATCACAGTCAAGTTACTGAAGCCTCTCATATTATTTTAATAATTAGGTCTCTGAGCCACACAAATATTTTTATCCTTTTAATTGTAATTTTATTATTTGTAATTTTATCTTTCTCATCAAAACTATTTCTTAAACATAATGAAGAGAGGCACAGGAGTTAATATAACAAGAGATTTCCAAAATACACAAATTACAACATGGGAAATAACCCAGTATATAAATAATACCAAAAATAATTATTGCCCATGAAACAACATATTAAAAAATTAATCTAGTATCACATTTCCTGACTTTATACTAGCAGTTAATAATAATTTAAAAGATTAAAGTATTAGAATAAAAAGGGGCACACAAAACAAGGGAACATCATGGCAACAATAAATGCATATATACAATAACTGTTAACTTATGACAAAGGATCCAAGAACATACAAAGGAGAAAAATGAAATTTCTTTCACAAATTGATAGTTGCATAAAAAAATGAAATTTACACTATACACAAAAATATTTCTAATGTATTAAAGAATCGAGAACACAATCCAAACTATAAAGTATTCATAAAGCATATTCTTAAAATAGTGAAAGCACTCCTTCACATGCACTTAGAAATATCTTTAGAGTTTTGATTTCAATGGCAAGGAAACAAAAGTAAAAATAAACAAAATGGACTACTTCAAAGTAACAAGCTCTTGTACAGTGAAAGAAACCACTACAAAAACAAAAAGCTATCTATAGATTGGATTAAGATATTCACAATTCATACCACTAACAAGAGATTGTCCTACAAAATGTATAAAAATGTATGCAACTCCACATCTCACAAAAAATAACTAAAACAAAAGCAGCAAAAAAAAAAAAAAAAA
>PVHY01023863.1:0-20230 GCA_004024945.1 Uropsilus gracilis
TATAAAGACTTCTATGACTTGATAAACTAGCTGCATGTTCATTCAAGTTAATGAATCCTCTGCCCCCCCATATTCCACAGGAACTAGTGTTCAATCTGACTTTTCCTAAGCCACTTCTTCGCTTGTTTAACTAGTTGTAAACGGTCCTCTTACACTGTATAAAGACTTTTTATGACTTAATAAACTGGCTGCATGTTTATCCAAGCTAATGAATGAATCCTCTGCATATCCTCCCTACCCGCCACCACTGGTATTCTACAGGAACTAGTGTTCAATCTGACTTTTCCTAAGCCACTTCTTCACTTGTTTAACTAGTTGTAAACTATCGTCTTACACTGTATAAAGACTTCTATGACTTGATAAACTAGCTGCATGTTCACTCAAGTTAATGAATCCTCTGCCCCCTTGTCCCCCATATTCCACAGGAACTAGTGTTCAGTCTGACTTTTCCTAAACCACTTCACTTGTTTAACTAGTTGTAAACTGTCGTCTTACACTGTATAAAGACTTCTATGACTTAATGAACTGACTGCATGTTCATTCAAGCTAATGAATGAATCCTCTGCACCCTCCCCGCCCCCGTATTCCACAGGAACTAGTACTCAATCTGACTTTTCCTAAGCCACTTCTTTACTTGTTTAACTAGTTGTAAACTGTCATCTTAACACTGCATAAAGACTTCTATGACTTAATAAACTAACTGGATATTCATTCAAGCTAATGAATGAATGAATCCTCTGCCCCCTAACCAGGTGTTTTACCTAATCTGATTTTACCAGTGTTTTACCTAATCCGAATTTTCTAAACCACTTCCACCCCTTGTTTAAGTAGTTGTAACTGTCTCTTACACCGTATAGAGACTTTTATGACTTAATACACCAGATGTTCATGCCTACATTCTCTGTCTCTGGCTAAGTTCAGTCTCTTATCTTCACTTTCACTCACCCTGCTCTTTAGTTGCCAATGTCATAGAATTTTATCCTATGTGGATTTAGATAGTACTTGAAGGATACTCAGGTCAACTTGTCTCTAATGATTGTGTAGTGGTTTATACTAGTTTTATTGAATATGGAACATGATGGAATGGCAGCCTTCTAAGAGACCCAAGATCCAGTTGGACAAAGGGACCACTTGTTTAATACCTAACTAAATCTATTACAAGGTTGCTCTACCAACATAGGTGGCTAACAATTCTCATCTATTCATTAGGTAATGATTATTGAGTACTTGAATTCATGGAATGTCCCAGGTCCCTTAAAATACATGAGGTTAAAAGCTGTTGAGCATTGAGGTAAAGGGATGACTTTGGCTTGAAGGTACTTCAAAGTGCTGCAGTGAGAAGAACTTTAGGAAACCACATTTCCTTGTGGGGCATGAGAAATTACCACAACCTTGACTGACTTTCTTTTTTTTCCCCCAAAGTAATTCCGGTCAGTCAAAATATCATAGTACCTGACGATTCCAGGAGGAAACTGGTGCTTCTTTCAGAAGCAAAGAGATAGGTCGAACTTGGTAAATTCAGAAGGTGTAGTTAAGCCATGAATTCAATATCAATTATTTAGATGTCAGAAGAAACCAGAATGGTAATATAAAAGGAAAAGTTGACAGATTAGGCTTTTAGACTTAGATTAATTGGCACTTTTTTTAACAGAATTTGACACATTAAGCTGAGGCTTTCTGGTCATCTTGACCTAATGCTGCTACTAAAATAGTAAACAATATGTGATATACCTATATATGGCCAGTCTAGTCTTGCATGTTGACTTAATATAACATAGTAATCTGTCATATTGAACTCATTCTAGAACAGACTAGAAACTAGGAACTCGGGTCTTCGGAGGTTTCCAAGTCTTTGATACCTGCCATCTTACTTCAATATTGATTAAGAAACGTCTCAAACTTTAGAACATAAAAATGACAATGTCTGCAAAACTTCTCAGGACTGATGCAGATAACATGTAAGGAAACAGTATACATACCACATGACCACAGGGAAGAGTCACAACAATCCCTAGGAGAGCTGGCACTCTCATGGGGGGAATGTTCAATACTAAGGAGTCTAAGCAAAAGTATAGGTTATTTTATTCAGATAGCCTGTATTGAGTTCAGTTTGAACATTTCAAATGTCAGGTATAAGTCGTAAAATGCTTCTGGAAAGCTATAGTAACTCCAAAAAGTCTTTTGGTCCATTTGCACTCATAAGTGGAGTTGATGGGGATGGGGCGGAGTAACTGTACTGTGCTAATAAAACTAGCCATATTAGCCATATTGGAAAAATGACAGTAATTTACCTAAAACAAAATTCCCCAGTGCTGAGGGAGATATGTTTCTAGACAGATAGAACTAAAACAAGTAAGACATGGACATTCATTGCAGTGGAAATGGAACTATCACTCAAACTGACCCTGAGAACACAGGACATGAAGATAGGAGATTTCCTTTGGAAAATCACATGCTGTGGCAGAGCAGATTGATTCCATTGCTAGGTCAAATCAAATAGTCTCCAAACTAAAGTCAAGGCTTCCTCTCTGCTCTATCTCTGCCCATTGAGTTTTCATGAATTCTTCCATAAGCTGCTTTGAAAGAATAATTCTCACTTCTGGGAAATCCTTGGGGGCAGCTCTGAATTATTAATGCAGTGAAGGCCTTACTACCTGACACAAGGGATTATGGTGACAACAGAAATATGGGGACAACAACAATATAAGGTGGAAAAAAAACTTAAAACTCCATAAAAGTGAAGAATCCCTGCATCAGGGTTTTGAACAAAGTCTTATGCTTGATCTTGCAAATGACTTGTGTATAGGTTCTGTGCTTGGGTTTCTTGGCTATAAGGGAGATGGCTGTGACAGGTGACACCAAATGGAGAAATTCAAAGTACTGATTTCTCCACAAAGCCTCCCTAGTGGATATTGCTTTCTCCTTGGAGACCTGTTGCTTTCCATCACTTCTGTTGTCACATCTGCGGTCTTGGGACATCCCAGAGTTCCATCATCCCAAGTCACATTGTCATGAACATCTTAGGATATGGCACCAAAAGGTGAGGTCTAACCAGAGTACCATCCACAGTTGCAAAGACTGGTTCTGTGGTCCTCTTAGATAGAATTAAGTTTACTTAAGTTTCTCCATAGTTGATGACAGGTTTTGCCAGTCTTAAAACCTCTGGAATGCCAACTTGGTGTTAATACTCCCCAAGATAATTTTCCAACCATGGAAGAATGGCTATGGCCTTACCATAACCCTGGTGGCTGGTACAGTCTGGAGTTCACCTAGGGTTGAACTGAATAAGTTGCTTTAAGCATTCTACAAAAAGTTGATCAAATGATCCCACAGAAGAGTTACACAGGGATCCAAGAAGTTTACAGAAGCTTTTTCAGACTGTGTGGAGCCCCTGGGCCTCCTTAGTCATCTGAGCCACATTCTTTTTCTTCCCTGCGTACACCTTTATTCCACTTCACCTGACTTCCATCCTGCGACCCTTGTGTGCATCTTCCTTCTGCACCATCTGCCCCCTTTCCTTAACTTTTTTCACTTTTCACCTGGGACACCTGCCCTCCTAATTGCCTTACCATTGTTCCTTGTAATAAGTACCGATCTTGAATGCTTGTCTCATATTCTTGTCCTATCTCTATTCGTTAGCTATATCCTATCTCTATGAACAACTGCTGATACTGCGGTAGGAGAACTATGGGGACTACAATGATGTAAGAAAAATTCAATTAAAAAATGGGAAAAAATCTGCTGAGCTAGCTCTCCCTCTTCTGAATTGCAAACTCTAAAGGCAATGACCACCAATATAGAAGGATTCATTTCAATGGTGCCTTCGATCTTGGGTAAATGTTCTGAGTATTCCAATGAACACAAGTTATTTGAATATTTTTTGGAATATCTGGGTTAAGTAATACCCATATGCCTCAAAAACATGGCAAGAATTTCTCTTGCTATATAAGGGAAGAACTTGAATGGGATAGCTGACAAATTTGTAATTCAACTGTGGCTCAAATGATAAAATACTAAACTGTTTAAACTTACCATATGTGATTCAGATTGAAAAGCTGGAAAAAGTCAGCATTCAAACAATTGTAGTAACTGGCTGCTGACTTGGTTGAAGTTGAACAAGAACTATCTTACTATTCAAAATGCCTTAATGCTTCCTAGGATGGCAAAAATACTAAAATCTTGCTGATCCTGCCTGTTAACTCGGGTATGCTATTAAACAGTTTAACTATGTTCCTAAGTTACTTGACACTGTTTAATAAAGCTTTCACCCTGCTGAGAGCACAGGAAAACTTGGAGCTATAGCATCTCTAAATACCTATGTGATACTGAAAACAAAACCTATATCCTTGGAACAGTAGCACATCTAGAAACCTGCCTTAAGCTAAAATGGCAGTCTAGTGTAAAGGCTTTGATGTAATGACTGGCTCAGTGTAGTCCTGATCCTCTTATTAACTAGAGGTAGCCTGAGCAGACAGAACTTGACTGGAAAATTACATCGCAAAAGTACGTTAGGCAACTTTTCCTCAATTTTTAACCAAAACTAAGATGAAATGGTAGTTTTGACTAAAAACTTAAATTGGTCATGGAAACCACTTCTTCCTGAACCTGCTTCTGAAGTTACTGTGATAACCTTTTTGAGATTAGACTGGAACCCTGTCACATTAGAGTCTAATAACAAAAGCAGACACTTTAATAAAATACAGAATTACTGCAGGAGGGTCTGCTGTAGTCCCTCTACTGAATTTGTTCTGAGGTGATAGTACTCCCTCCATCACTCATTTCTTTTCAGACTACCTTTCTGTTCTGGGATGTTTGCCTATTGGCATAACCCAAAGCCATGTTTCTAAGGAATACTGTGGGCACAACTGCTTATAGTTAAAGCATGAACTCACCAGGAATTTTAGCATGTGTTTCCATTTAGCAGCAACCCTAGCGCAGTTGTCATAATTCCTATACCTGCTGGTATATTCCCATGAAGTCACTTAGCAGACCATCTGTCTCCTGCAGAGGCACCCCTCTTCCACATGCTCTCCAGATAACCAGATTGAGCCCAACAGTGCTTCAGGATACATGGGAAAAGCACAAATTTCTTCACTGGTAATGAAGTTAATAAAAGGGATATCTCTTCTACTCCCTTGCCTCCAAGATTCATATTCTTCAGCTGTTCTACACTTTTCTTTAATACAGATTCCCTAATAATGGATTTCTTTAAGTTGGTCCAGGCAGCTTCCCCTGTTGTAATTTTTTTAGTTAATGATAAACTTTCAGACTGTACTAATTGGAGTAGTGATGGGACTGGTACCAACAAAGTAGTAGGCATCCAAAGGATCGCCTCCAGTAGTTGGTAATCGAACTCCTTACTGAAACACTGTTAGAGAAGAGTTTCATATTTTAGCCTTCCCTGGCAATTGTCTAGACATGTTTGAGCTTCAGTGATATCATCGGGTGTTCCTGACCTGATTTGTGATACAGTTCTGTTTAGAACTCAAATTCATGCCACACCCCTGGCCCTATAGCTTCTCTGCCATATTTGCTGGGTGCCTGACTGGTCACTGCCTTATCCCATGCATGCTGGGTCTTAAAACACTGGCATATGCTTAAGTCAAACACTTCTACGGAGTTCTGCCTGGCAGTCACTCTTGTGGATTGTATTGCCCCGTTTTTTATTTAAATTTATTGATGTAAATCACATAATTGTGATCCCTGGGGTCACTCACCACCTCCCCTCCCTGGCCACTCCAGCTGGTCCCCTTCCCCACTTGTGTACCTTTGCTTGGTTGTCCATATATTAGTGAAACAATTTGATTTTTTTTTTCCTTCTGACTTGTTTCTGCCAATATGATTTCTTCTAGGTACATCCATGTAACCAAAAAATCATCAAATTTGACTTGTTTCTGCCAATATGATTTCTTCTAGGTACACCCATGTAACCAAAAAATCATCAAATTTGTCACTTTTAATTTATGTGTAATATTGCATTGTGTGCATATACCCCATCTTTTTCATCAAGTCCTCTGTCTTTAGGGCATTTAGATTGCTTCCAAGTTCTTGCAAGCATAAATAGTGCTGCAATAAACATCCGAGCACAGGTGTTCCTTTGTACCCACATCAAGGTATCCTTTGGGTAGATTCCCAGAAGAGCAATTGCTGGGTCAAATGGGAGTTCCATTTTCATTAGTTTGAGGGTCCTCCACACAGCTTTCCATAGTGGCTGGATCAGTTTATATTCCCACCAGCAGTAGAAAAGTGTTTCTTTCTCTCCACATCCACACCAGCACTTGTCTTTTGGATGTGGGCCATTCTAACTGGTGTAAGGTAGTATCTCATTGTGGTTTTGATTTGCATTTCCCTTACTGCTAATGCTCAGTTTTTCAAGTGCCTGTTGGCCATTTGTACTTCCTCTTTGGACAAGTGTCTTATATCTTCTTCCCATTTTTAATTGGGTTTCTTGCTTTGTTTTTAAGTTGAGTCCTTTGTGTATCTTTGTTATCAGACCCTTATCACTTGTATGGAGGGCAAAAACTTTTTCCCACTTGGTTGGGATTCTTCTTGCTTTTTCTGTTTCCTTGCTGTACAGAAGCTTTTTAGTTTGTAGTCCCAGCTGTGTTTTCCTTCATTTTTTGCCAGAGGTGACCAAAAATGGATTTCTGAATTGTAACTCACGAAGGGTTTTGTCCTGGCTTTCCTCTATGCATTTTATGGTTTCAGGTCTTACATCCAAGTCTTATCCATTTTGAGTTAGTTTTTATACATGGTGTGAGGGAGGTATCTTGACTTTTTTTTTTTTTGCATGTCTTGATCCAGTTTCCTCAACACCATTTATTGAAGAGACTTCTTTCAATGCAAGTTTTTCACTCCCTTGTCAAAGATTAGTTGACTATATATGTGTGGCTCTATTTCAAGAGATTCAATTCTGCTCCATTGGTCTGATTGTTTTTTGTACCAGAACCAAGCTGTTTTAATTCCTATGGCTTTGTAGTAGTTTGAAGTCTGGAATAGTCATACCTCCATTCTTGTCAGGAGGCTCTTCGATAATCGAGCTCTTTTGTTCTGTATAAATTTCTGTAACTTTTGTTCTACCTCTTTTGAAGAATGTTGGAAGTTTATAGGGATTTCACTGAATCTGTAGATTGCTTTTGGTAGGATGGCCATTTTGATATTTCTTCCAATCCATGCACAGGGAATGCCTTTTCCTGCTCGTGGATTGGAAGAATTAACACAATGAAGACTGGGTAACTGAGGAAATTAAAGAAGAAATTAAAATCTCCCTTGAAACAGATGACAAAGACAACATTCCAAAATGTCTGGGATTCAGCAAAAAGCATTAAGAGGAAGGTTCATATCAATACAGACTCATATCAAAAAATCAAGAAAACAACCAAAGAAATAACCTAATCTCCCAACTTGAAGTAGAAAAGGAACAAAAACCCAAAACCCAGCAGAGGACAAGAAATAATAAACAATCTAGATAGCAAAAAGACTGTTGATAAAATCAACAAAACCAAAAGTTGGTTCTTTAAAAATAAAATTGAAAAACTTGCGAACTTCAAAGAAACTCAAATAAGCAGGATTACAAATGAAAGAGGATAAATTGCAACAAGCATGAGAAATCCAAAGGATAATCAGAGATTACTATGAACACCTATATGCAATGAACACCTATATACAAACAAATGTAACTTGGAAGAGATGGACAGATTCTTGGAAAGACAAACCACCCAAAACTAACAAAGTAGAGAACTTAAACCAATCACAAGCATTGAAACTTGAAGCTGTCATCAAAACTCAAAAAATAAAAGCCCAGGACCAGATGGCTTCACAAATGAATTCTACCAGATTTTCAAAGAGTAATGCCTGCACTACTAAATTTTTCCCAAAAATTGAGAAAAAAGGAAAGATGTCAAACATTCTATGAAGCAAACATCACTCTAATACCAAAACCAAATAGACAGCACAAGAAAGAAAACTATAGACCGATTTCCCTAATGAACATGGACACAAAATTTTTAAATCCTGGTAAATCAAATCCAATGATGTATAAAAAGCATTATTCACCATGACCAAGTGGGATTTATCCCAGAGGCTCAGGGATGGTTCAACATTCGAAAAGCAATATAATCCACCACATGAAGGAGAAAACCAAAACCCATATGGTCATACCTAATAGATGCAGAAAAGCATTTGATAAAGCTCAACACCCATTTATGATAAAAGCTCTTGAAAATTTGGGGGTAAAAGGAACATACCTTAAATGGGAAAAACTAAAATGTACTGCCCCACTTTAAAATTAATTCAGTTTTCTGTCTCCTATCATGTGCTGATAATTGGCCTTTTTCTTAGGGATTTAGTTTTATTGTGCTTCCGCTTCATTGTGCAGGTTTGGAAGAGGTCAACGCATTGTCTTTACTGCCATCTTGATGCATTAAGAAAGTTGAACATTTTCCTAGGAAACATCAATTGTATGTTATCAAATCTGCAATTGCAATTGTATATACAAATGCTGCATTTGCATGCAAATACAGCAAGTCAGCTGTAAACTGGAATCGCATAAACTATGTAATCGTCAGCATTTGCCTTGATGCATCAGATTTGTAGAGGCTATAAAGTGATAGAGGATATTTGGTTAGTGGTATCGCTTGTCTGTAGTTTCCAACAGGATTTGGTATTACCTGGTCCTTCCCAGTACACTAGTGTCTAAGTCCAGGCTTGTACTCCCTGTGCCTTTTATTGGCTAGAGACAAATTTGACAGAAGTCTCACATCTCTCCTAAGCAATGTACCTAAGGAGAGATATCCTTCACAGATGGAGGATATTTCTGGATACCTTGAACTCAAACACCTTGAACTCACTCATCTGACCCTCTGCTCTGAACTATCATAACATTTCAACACTTTGAGTTTGAACTCAACACCCCCTTATAACTTCCCAAAGTACAACCTGGGTAAAAGACTTTGACAAAGTCCTAGAACATGTATTAACTTGTAATGGGATCATTGTCATCCTTAATGGCAATTCAACTATTAATTAACAAGATCTGAATCTAAGAACTTCAGATCTAGAAACTGAGGAATCATCACTTCATGTTGACAGGTCTTAAGGTATTTCTTCCCAAGTCCATAAGTCAAACATTCCAATCAGCTGCCCATCTTCCTTACCTTCTAGAAATGTGTTAAGCATGGTCAGAGATCTGAGAGTCCCTTCAGTTCAAGACAGCGGTGGCTACACAAGACTCGCTTTCCACTATAAAACATTCCCTTTACCCTCTAGAGGCTGAGTCCCGATGCTGATCACTAAAATCCCTACTTGCAGAACAGTATTTCCTACTGTTGGTCCTGGCCTACAGAGGACAAGGCAACACACACAAACATACAATTGCTTGTCTTGTCAAGCCTTTTCTCTAGTGAAAGATATCTACTAGAGGGAACAAAGCTGATGGATATAAGTACTACTATGCATGACAATTCTCACTTTGCTGAACATCGGAGTCTTAACTACTCCATTATAATTGTAGAACCTCTTCACTTGGTAAGGGACATATGGTCCAAGTTCCCAGGGGAAAAAAAATCCCTTGATAGGTTGACAAATCTCAGGGATATCAAATCTTGGCTCATTCCTTATCAAAACTCAAAACCAACTCCCCAATTTCTTTTGACATCTTAGGTAATGCAAATATTTCAGCGAATTTCTTTCTCCTGTGCAAGTTATTTTTCTCAGGTTCGAATGGTCTCAAATTATCTGCCTTGATTCAATAAGGGCAGAATGATTTTGACAAGCATTATCCTCGAAGATACTCAATTGAGGTTGTAGTTTGGTCTTCAGGTAAGATCAGTGGTTCTCCATTTACACATGGTAGGGGTCTGTTTTTTCCCCCCCTTCTGGGGGTTTTAAAAGAACTGGATCATCAAATACTTTGGGGCATGCTACTTAGGACTCAGACTCAGACTTGGGTCAAGGGTATCTTATGTCTTTATTGGATACTTAAACTGTGTGTAGCAAACCCACCAAGACTACTTGGTCTCTTGCAATTCTGCCACTCGTCAAGCCCGGGAACAAACATAGCCCTTGAGATATCTTCCAAGATAATCAATAGAAGCCTTTTATCACCATGTATCTAATGAATCTGAAACCATTTCTAGGCAAATGCCCCCCCTCCAAATATCATATCTATATTCAATTGCTAGAACCCAATGATTCCTTCATCTGTTTCTCATCCAAAAGCATTAGTGGGTTTCAGCAGTTGTGACACTGAAGCAAGCTAGCACCTCCCCCACTTACCAACGATATCACTGCAGTGCTTGTTGCTTTGTTTTCTTACTCTAATTTCAATTCTCAGTCCTACATCTGCCTACTAAGACATCTATAAACTGACTTAACTCAGATGAACTTTAGTGCTCATGGTCTACTTTGAATTAATCATAGAAAAGGAGGGGAGAGAAGGAAACTGGAATACTGAAAGAAAAAAATACATTGAGATTCCTGTAATGGGTAATGGTGAAGCAGAGCAGATTTGGGAACAGGATTACCGAGTCACTGAGTCCTCACCTATCATTAAGGAAGGGGACACAAAATAAGAATGAGAAGATGAAAATTGGGAGTAAGGAGAACCAAGATTATACAAAATATTACTGGTCAATACATGGCAGATGTTGTCTGTACTATGTCTAGTGTTTGGCTACAGACTACACCCTGGTCCCTAATCATAGGCTAGCTTGTGTTCCATGTTTAAGGTAACATGGCAGCTCAGCTCCAAATATCAGTCGCCACCACTCAGTCTGGAGCTGGAAAGCTCCACCTTTAGTATCACTCACTGGCTCAGAGGTTGCTCCTCACTACTTAACAATTTCCCCTTTCAACTCTTTCACTATAGCTAAGCAGTTCAGGTGCTGAGGCAGTCCAGGGTAGTTTCCTATGGGGCTTCATGAATGCAGTGAAAATCAGTTATGATAGTCAATGCTTACCCAAACTGGTAAGTCCTCCACTTCTAGAAAAGCCAATCCAAGCAAAAAGGTGGAGATGTTTTCAAATATCAAAGTCTCAAGATCAAGGAAAACCCAAAAATGGCTAATGTCTAGTGGAATGGGATCAAGGCATTGAGAATTTCTCATGGTACAGCTTTTATAAACTGTCAAATTCTAGTTAATTTGATCTACTTGTATAAACTCAATAGGAAAACAAGTACAAATTGTTGACTTTGTTTTTTTTTTTCTATAGAGGACCTTTGAATCTGGGGTCTTCAGGTCTGCCAGTGATGGTGAGCTCCTTAACACCCCTAGAGGGCCTCAGACCCTACAGGGAAGGTAACAAGCTCATCAGACTGTTCAGTTTTAATTCCCAGACCTTCCAGTCAGCATAACATAATCCTGTTTAAAATTTCCTTTTTAAGGAAAAAATCCTTTATCTGCAATGATACTCATTGCTGTGTAATGAGTATACTCAATACCACTTTTCCATAAAATGATGGTATAATAAAAATGCTAAATAAAATGCAACCTACCTGCAGATCTGGTCAGCTAAACTTTTTCTTGAATCAAAAACAAGTTTGTTTGGAATAACTATTAAAACTGTTTAGTTTCCTGTGCTATTAATCTTAAGTTCTGTCAAATAGCACAGGCTTTACAATATTGGTCTTCCCTCTGTCTCAAACATCTGCAAATGTCAATGAAATTTTTAAAGATAACAATTGACTTAAAAATTGGCTCAGCATTACCATTTGGAACATTCCAGAAAAACAACCAGAATTGAAAAACAATAGTATATCGAATATCAGGGACTTTAGAAATTTCACATAATTTTAAAAAATAATCATTGGGATGCCAAGGTAAAGCATTTTTCCCAAGTACAATGTTTCCCATTGTTCAATTTACCAGATAAAAAAACTAGGTAAAGTCAAGTCTTTCTATAATGAAAAGAAATGTTACAGCTCATTTCAGGAACAGGATCTGGTTGCATAGTTTCTGACGATTAAATATTCCTCATTTAGATTCCTAGGAAGTTTTGTCTCAAGTATGGGACTAAAAACACCATTTAATCACCTAACAGTGGCAACTTAGCTTCTAAGTCTCCAACTAGACTCCCCCCCCCAAAATACAAAGACTTGAGAATATTCTGGTTCCAAGAGTAATCGTTTTTCCTCCTCCAAACCTGACCTTCAGTTTCACAATTAGAATTCTTAACCTTCAAAAACCATTAATTTTTTCAGCTTCCCTCTTACCCAACATTTAAAGACTGAAGCAGTTCACACCTGTGTGCCACTTCTGTGCAGCACATACCCACCACTGACAGAACACTGCACACTACTTAAGCACACAAGTGTTTTCAAACTATTAACCAAGTTATCATTAACCAATGATTCTCCCTCCACCTGGAGGCTCATGTTTCCATTATTCCTGAACTGAAATGTTCTGTAAGTGCCACCTATACCAATTAACCTCTATTGTACCAAAATGTGCACAAATGGAAAGATATACAACATGGACACACAGCTCCCTCAGTTTCATTGTACTTATATGGAATGTCTAAATCAGCAACTTCAATTTGCAAAGACAGCTTTCTCTTTGCTTCCTTGCAAGGACAAACCATAGTCTTCAGAGACTAGACTCTTACCACTGCCTGATGGAAAAGACAGTTTTATTCACATTAAAATAGCCAGGGTGTGTTTTCACCTGAGTCACCTATGTATGATTGATGTCAAGGATTTCTGTGTTCATCAGGACTTCCATCCTGTAACAGAAGCTAAAGAAGAAAATGAACATTCAAGCTTGTCCTTGAGTGTGTCAGCTCAACAGCTTCACAAGGCTAAGACCAACAGGGTTTGAGTTCTAGATCTTAGGACTTTCTTCACTCTGGAGTGATACAATTAACTTTGGATGCCTGTGAGTAGCAAAAACATCAAGCCATTTGACTTTTGAGCTTGGGTATCTACACTGTCAGGTCTTTAATAAGATTACCAGACCTGAAAGAATATGGGGTTTTACATGAAGTTACCCTGGAGAAAGCAAAGTTGAGTTGCAGATTAAACTTCCTGGCTATGTCTTGCGATTGTATGAGACATAGAACAACAATGTGTAATACTCAAAATCAAACTTTGGTATAGTCTTCCAAAGACTGTCAAAGGTACTTAAATATAATTTTCTTTTGGAAGCTGTTCTGGTACATAACCTGGTGCAAACGCAGGTTTTTCTTGGTGTAGTTTAGATGAGGTTTTTAAAGTGTAATGTCTCATAGTGCTGTAGATTTCTGTAACCAGTCAATAAGTAGTTTCCAAGTTACCTACAAAACATTACTTTTTAATGGCTTCTAGACAGATGTAAGTCCATTGTCAATTCAGAAGAGTTTGGAAATACACAGCAAGGGAATTTTTGGCAACCTATGAAGTCTTCCTGTCAGAGAGTGTTTTCCATCCATCACAAGAAGTTAATCTGCAAAGAACAGATTATAATTGTCAGAAGTTCTGAGTGTTTGGGGTAAAATCTACTCGCTAGTTTTCAAAAAGGTATATTCCCTGACACTGAACCGTAGTAGCTTTAGGATGTAAGTCAGTGTTGAGGTTTTGGTGCATAAATGGCAGCCTTGCATCATTTGTTGAGACACTGTCAATAAAGTTCTCTAAGCCCAAGAACATGTACTCTAATCAGGCATCTCTTCCTGATGGGGTCCCTCATATAGATATTTCCACACCAGGTAGAGTAATCTCTTTAGAAGAGAAGGGGTATTATCCATGTGAGTCTGTTGTGAGCCAACTGAGATGTGCTCAAACAGTCCCGAAGGGGAGGGTAAGGATTGATGTTGAGTCTAAGACTCCAACAGATGTGGCTCATAGTCTCTCTCTGGACTGTGGCCCTGAGTTTATCTTGCATCAGACTCTTATAAGCACCAACAATCAACAAAGGAGTTTCCCCTGAGACTGCTTAAGTTTGGCCAAACCTACTCCACATGAAGATAATATCATTAGGATTACCCTTTAGATGGTGAAGCTCTTACTGCCTTTCCTCTCTACAACGAATTATGCAAACATTCAACAGCTTTATCAAAGCAGGCCAGTAATGAGAGTGCACATGGCTCCTGACATGAGTCCACCTTCCAAGTGGAGCTGGCACTGATGTTAATAATCTTCATGCACGGGTCCTTCCTATACCCTGGTCAATGTATTTGAAAACTGAAATCTGTTCATGAGCACGATAAGTACTTCCTAGCATGAAGAGCTGGTGGCCTTAGTCAGTTCTGGATTTTGTAACTGGTTTCATCCCTCAGGATCCTGGGATAATGCATTTACCACTACCACTGACGGTAAAGCTCTCAGCAAGGCCAAGATCTCTAGAAGGCACTTCATGTCTTGATTTTTGTTTTTGCTTACTGAAGAACCTACTTTCTATGTGGCACCATTTGTCTGCAAAACCACAAAAAGGGTATCTTGTGTCCCTGTATGTTTACCTGCTTACCTTGAGATATTTCCAGGGCTCCAGCCAGGAGTATTTGATTTTTAACTAACCTCCTTATTGGAAGACCTTGAGTTCTATACCATCTGAAAACATCACTGTATCATGTGCAGGAAGGTTTATTCCATAGAATTATGACCATATGTAAATACTCCTACTCTGAACGTGAAGTTGGTCAACCAATCTGATCACATGCTAGTATACTGTACAGTTTCTAGATGGTTACAGGTTAAGATTCCATCCTCTAGGTGTTCAGGAATCTTGGAGCAAGGTAGTTGGATTTGAGGATTCTGAGCTTTTCCTATTTTCTAGCACCTAGCAGTAAACCAGTCTACCTTCTATCAAAAGCTTTAGTCCACTATTCCCTGTGCAATATAAGATCCCTTACAAAATATCCAAAATCTTGAAGTATGGTCACTTATCAGTTTTTTCATTTATCTTTTTTCTTTTCATTGGCAGGTCCTTGCTCCTCATGTATTAACCTCAGAGCTACTGGAACCTTCTCACTGGGAGGTTTCAGGCAAAAAGTGGAGAATTTCACCTCAGTTATATTCTCTGTCTCTGCTGTATGAAATTACAGCTGAAATTAGTGATGGGGAGAATGACATCTGAATAAGTTAGACTACACTACACAAGTTTTACATACTAATCTTGAATGATTCTTACTAGATTCACTTCAAATAAGTATTTCTTGGCCATTGGCAATATGCAAGTCAGTCACAGAAGAAATCAATGAACTTGTTACTACAGCAGTAAACATTAAAATGGGAAGTATTTATAGCAGAACTATTTAGTGATAGGTGAAATCATAAATGACTTCATCAAAATTGGCTAGGAGACCTAGTTTATTAAAAGGCTTAAAGTCATCAGTATGTGCCCAATCTCTTTAAAGTGCACATGTAAAAATGTCTTATACACAGGGTAATTTGCCAGTTTCTGCTCATACCAGGAATGGAGGGAATGTACTAGCTGGTTGGGGGAATGGAAAGACTATAAGGGTCAATGGGTTAGGATCAGGCCAGGGCTCATGTTGTGAATGAAGAAACTTCACTTCATTATCTTATCTGTTTTCAGAAAACTGAAGATGGAATGGAATAACTGCCCACGATAAGCAACAGGGTCTCCATTCCTCCAATATTAACCTTAAAAAACACTCCCTAAGAAATAACAAGTTAACAAATCCCTTGCTCCCATATATTCCTCAAACTAGTTTCACCTAATCTAACCTGTCCTAAGCCACTTCTCCCTCCCCTTGTTTAACTAGTTGTAAATCATTCTTTTACACCATTGAAATAAACTTCTGAAATTTAATAAGCTAAATGTTCATACTTCAATCCCAGCCTCTTTGGCCGAGTTCAATCTCATTATCCTCTCACTTTTCCTTGCTCAGCTCTTTATATGTAAGGTGTAGGAACCCTTCAGTAGTGGGGTGTTTTCCAATTAGCTCCATACTTAACAGAATTTGAGCCTGGAAGCTCCCCCAGATCTTTTGATGATCACATGAAAAATAACATGTTGGTTTAAGATTGCAACAGGAAGAGCCTTTTTTAGGGGGGGGGGGTGAGGGAGAAAACCACGGTTTCTTGGGTCCCGGTGTGGCCCTTCTAGAGTCCTGCTCCGTGCCCTGGAAGATGGTACTGGGGAGAAATGTATGACTTCTCAGGAGTCGAGGCAGCAGTTCCCTTTGTCAGGATCAGCCTCCGTTTAGGAATCCAAGAGGGTAGAAGACAGAGTGAAGAGAGGTCATAGAACAGCATCCTGAGGAAGGAAGCAGAAAATTCAAAAAAAGCCAGAACTGACAATATGCCTACAGCCACCCCTCTTCCTACTAGGAAGTATTCATCCTGCTCATGAACTCATCTCTGGTTCTTACTCGCTCAGTTTTCTCCAAGCTCTGCCCATGCCCACCCTCCCATCAGATTCAGAGTGACAATCTAAATGGAAGGGTCATTCTAGCTACCTAACCATGCACCCTATTCAAGCAGAATTTGTTCTGTCAGTGACCTGGGAACGATGGAAAAGCACAATACATGAGACACAATGTGCCCAGCAGACGCTGGGGTGAAAAGTACAGTTAAGGTTCTTGGGAACCTCCAACTACATTCCTTCCTTAGTCTACAGGAGCAGAAACTGGGTAAGGAACAAGTCTACCTATGCCTGTGTATCTGCCAGACTTCCCCTTTCCACAAGGCAAATACCTTTCACAAAGGAAGCATGTATTTTATTTCATGCCTTAACTGTGCGGCCTGTGATCAGCATGGTGTTGGTTAAAAGCAGTTATTTTCCAATTTTAGGTGGAAAACATCTCAGCATTTCATAAACAAGAATTAGGTAACCTAGAGTATCCTTACAAACATCCTTTCAGGTTGAAATTGTCTTCTATACTCCATTTGCTGAACTGTTATGTATTTTTGATGGGTTTTTCTTGCATCTATAAGACAATTTATTGAATTCTGTAAATGTGAATTACTGATGCTAAACAAAACTGGCATTTCTAGAAAAACTGGGAAGGTTTTGTTTCCCTTATCACTTTGAGGTTTTGTTTCCCTTATCACTTCTCCTAGGATCACCATTCTATTGCCTTTCCTTATGAAGTCAGATAATTCTGTTGTTTTTTCCTCTTCCCACCTGAATTCCTTGTGCATTAGCATCCAGGTCACAAATTCAATCTTCCATTTGATATATTCTCCATAGCCTTCAGAAGATCTCTTGATATCTTTACATCCAGTATCTCGTGTTTCAATTTCCATCTTCTGTGGGTAGACTTCATTTCAGGACTCTTATTTGCTCCAAATTTTCTTATCTTTGATCATCTTTTCTATGTCTTGTTATTGCTTTGAATTTGCCAAAATTTTTAATTCTGTGTTTGATAAGAAGACAAGCTGTTGTCTTTGTGGTTGAAATCTGGAAATTTGTTCTTTCACAGCATAGCCGTGGGGACTCAGGTTACTCGGTTGTATTTCCCCAATATTAACTTCCTGAATATAAAAGACACAGAACTTCATCTTTCCAGAAGATGCTGCATGTCAAAGAACCAATCTGTAGCTGATTTTGGTGAACGGGATGTGTCCCCTGCTTGTGACCACTGCATAGATTCTGCCTATGCCTTAGTGCTGCTGGCCTCATGTCTGGCCTTAGGACCTTATCTCACCATTCCAGGGCTTGGGCCCAGCACATTCCAAAATAGTTTCAGGTTGCTGCTCAGTAGCCATATATACCCTCTTAATTTTGCCCAAGATTGAAATTTCTCTGCATCTCTCCTACATCTGGTCAGTACTGATCCCTGGTGATGAGTAAGTTTGACTTCATTCCATATATATCATGGGGGACCCTGAACTCAATGTCTATTTATATTTCTGCTTAGTGTCAGAGCAAAGCTGGGAACTTTTTCTGATCCATCTTCCTGACAAGTCTCCTCTATTTTCTGATCAAAATCTGTGGAGGCTAGTAAAAAAGCACTTGAAGAGATGTATGGCAGTCTCAAGTGAAAGACTAGATTCCAACCTCCTTGCTCTAAAATACCAGATTGTTGACACCTTTGTTCAATGTCAGTCTCACCCCGCTTAGTACTCTTATAAGTGTCCCTTGTACTCAGACCTTCTACACCACAAACCAAATGTTTGGCATATGATAGCTAATGTTCATCTTTAAAGCAGGTGCTGAAAGTTTGCTCAAACTCCTATCTCTGGGTCCCATAGCTTTGAAACATTTCTTGTAACATTTTTCAGTGAATGATGATCTGGATTATTCTGGTCTTCAAATAAGTTGAAATGTGACCTTAGAGTTTGTGTAAGATCACTTTCACTTTAAGTGTCAAAAATGTGAAATGTGAAAGTCCAGATCCTGTGAAAATGATGCCAAAACTATTTTCTAATTTCTTGAATTTCACTGGGATTTTAACAGACTGCATTAAATCTATACATCAATTAGAATAATTACTTTGACTATTTTCATTCACCCCACCCATGATGATGGAAGATCTAATGCATTCAGGTCCTTTAATCTCAGTTTTAATATAAATTCTGCAGATTTGCAGTTTATATCTAATGTGATTCTTCTTGATGCAACAGTGAATACAACTCTAATCATTCATGTTGCACAAAAGCAACAGATCTCTAAATTTTATAACCTGCCTTTTTGCTGCTTTGATAGCTCCTTTGTAGTATTTAGGAAAATATATATATGATCAATTGCCCCCTGAAGTTAATGCAGTATGCCCCCTGAAGTTAATGCAGTATTCTTCATTGTACTTCCTGCACTCAGGATGAAATAGATTCCTAGTTATCACAGGAGACTCTATCTCTTGGGTCTTGACTCAGCTATAACCCATGAGTTAATAGACCTAACTGAGCCATGTGCTGCTTTAGATCCCTTTCCAACCCCCTAACATGGAACTGGAGCATATAGTTAAAAAGTGAGGATAGCATAATCTGTAGATTCAATGTGTACTGATACCATAGCTCTGGCACACCAGATCTTTTAAGGATCTAGGAAACTGATGGGGTCCCACGATTGGGACTGGGTATATGCCTTGACCAAACTGGGTAGGGTGAGTTTGGACAACTTTGATTAAAGAGAAGACCAATCTGTGGGTCCTGTTCATACTGTGGGCCCTTTAACATGTCCATTGGCCAGAATTTTAAGTCTTGATTCCAATTTGTTCTCTTCCTGGCCTTGAGGATTATAGAAACCATCAGTTTATGTAGTCTCAACTGAAATGGTGACTCTGGTTCCTGATGCAGCCCTAGTTGCCCAAGCCTTGCAGGGCACATAGTCAGACCATGTATGTAGCCCCTAGCCTACTATTCTGGTTTTTTCTCAAGGTTTGAAACAATGAAGAAATGTTTACTTAGCATTTTCTAACTTCTAGCATGACCCTGTGGTCACAGGTTACTCAAGGTCTTTTGCCTGCTCGGCCTACTGATATTGTACTAAAATATGAAAAGTTGGTCATGATTAAGAAGTTGTCACCTCTTTCAAAGGGCAGGTAAAATTCCCCCATACTAGCTGCAAGTTATATTCAATGATTTGACTCCTTGATCTTAACTTCAGGTATTGGGCCATGCTGAGGACGACGTGCCAGTGAGAATGCCCCCTGGTATACATCAGTCTTTGTTTTCTATGTGTTGAATACTTTGTCACATGCATTCTTTCTGACTTGTCCTTCTTGGTCAGGTTGTAGAAGTTAGCATAGTGCTCAGAATGTCTTAAGTACTTCCAGGAACAAGACTTGGGTCAGAATATCAGTAGCTACTCTCCAAGACTGAGCAGCTAAATTTTGACTTTTGTGACTGAGATGGTAGACTGTGCTTCATGTTCTGGGAGGGGAGCAATGAATTTCAGGGTGGGATTGAGACAAGAATCTTTTCCATCTAGCATTTTCTAGTAATCCTTGGTGCTGTACTTGTTCTCAAAGTTTAGTGACTAAAGACTCAACGTGGTGGGCCCATAGGCTAGAATCCACTGGATTCAACATTTAGCAGTGATGGGGAGGAAGGTTGTGCCAGTCTCTTTAGAGAGGTATATTCATTTTTGAAAGTTGATCCACTGGTGTATCTAGCCAAGTAGGTTGCTTTTTTGGTAGAAGGGCAAGGCAAGCTCAATGTGATAACTGACCTTTGGGGGTCTCAGATAACTGGTCTGCTTTGCCTTGAAGTTGTAATAACAGCAAAATGCTACTTGGTCTGTATACTTTTGAACCATGTCAGGTTTGGGCATGACATAACATCTTCAAACCTGTTACCTGGTAGAATGAGTGGAAATGTTAACTATCAAGTAGTTAACTATCAAGTATA
>PVHY01023864.1:0-20348 GCA_004024945.1 Uropsilus gracilis
CGTGGAGCCAGTGCGTGTGGACCGCGGCGGCCATGCCATGGTGGCGGGTATTCCTCCCTTTTAAAATGAGAACATTGGAACCCAGAAACATTAACTTGCCTGTGGTCACACAGGTAATTAACTTTGCACAAAAAGTTTGAGTGCAAATCTTTTTATTCCTGTTTTCAAATAATGGAGCACATTGAAAAATTGGGGCCGAGGAGGTTGAAAGTTGGAAAGCCTCACATTAGGACAAACTCGAGTTCAGCAAAGGTGGGACCTCTTTTCAGTCAGCTCAGCTCAGGAAGCAAGTGCTGGTGAGTAAAAGGCCACTCATTGCCCTGCCCCGGGAAGGCAAGGAGGTTCCCTGTCCGGCTTTCCTTACAGGACTTGCTGAGTTTCGTATTATCTCTCTAAAATGTATTCTACCACATCCAGCACCCACCTCTTGTTTTCTAAAAGTCAAGTAGAAACGAGAAGGAACAGGTTTCCTTAAAGTGGTTGATTCCGAGACTAGAACAAAAAAATACAAGATGAACCTGGAGCATGAGTCAAAAAATGAGGGAGTATTTGAACACTGATGGAAAATTCTTCAATAATTAAAAAAAAAACTGAAATGGTCATAATAAATTATAACAATTAAAGATTATAACATATATCTAAGTAGCCCATACTGATATATAAAAATAAAAATACATACATATTGATAAGTAAGGGATGGGAAAGTGTGAAGAAAAGTTCTGCATGCCTGTAAGCGACTGCTTATGGGGTCACGGTGTGGTCTGGGGATCCGGGTTCAAGTCCTGCCTGGGCAAAATAGCAAGACCTAGTCCCAAAAAATAGCTGGGCGTGGTGGCGTGCACCTGTAATCCCAGCGACGTGGGAAACTGACGCTGGGGATTGCTTGAGTCTGTGGTACCACAGGCAAAATAGCCAGACGTAGTTTAAAAAAAAAAAAACTCAATGTATGCAAAACCATTGGGGGAAATTCGCTGATAACAAGACAATTCACCCCATGTGTTTCCTGGCTTGAGAAGGACACACCAATCTGGAGAGCTTCTGCTCAGAATTCATAAACCGGATCTAATTTAAAAAAATAATTGAAGGTTATGCTACAGAGCAACTGGCCCTCTAACCTCAAAAATGTCAATATTGTGAAAGATAAAGAAAAACTAAGGGACACTTTCAGATTCAGGGATTGAAGAGGTGTGAAAAGTAAGACATGATGTTGAATTGGATACTACATTAGCAAAATAAATGTAAAGAATCTCCTAGAAATAGGCCGGGCATGGTGGCTCGTGCCTGTAAGCTTCAGCCTATGAAGCGGCTGGGCCTAGGGATCGCGGTTCGAGTCCCGCCCGGGGCCCTTAGTGAGACCTAGTTCCAAAAAAAAAAAAAAAAAAAATAGCTGGGCATGGTGGCGCACGCCTGTCATCCCAGCTGAGGTTGACAGGCTGAGACTGGGGATTGCTTGAGTCTGTGCTACCCCAGGCAACGAGAGCCTGCAGTTCCATGAGCCAAAATCAGCGAGACCTGTCTCAAAAAAAAAAAAAAATCCTAGAAATAACTGTTAACATTTGGTAAAAGAATATGTATTATCGCATTATGTTAATGTTAAATTTTCATAATTTGTTGTTATGTTGTGGTTATATAAAACAATGTCCTTCTTACAAGTCACATGTTGAAGTCTTTGAGGATGAAGACTAATGATATCTACAACTTGTTTTCAAATGGTTCAAGAGAAAAAATTATATATGTGTGTATGGACATGTAACTGCAAGAGTGAGAAAGTGAATGTACTAAAATGTTACCTGCTAGTGAAATCTCACTGAATTCAGCAAATGTTTGTTATAGTATCTTTGTAACTTGTCTGTAGGTTCATATTTCTTAATAAAAAACAAAAAGAAAAAAAAAGGAGAAATAGCCAAATAAAATACAAGGTAAACTGTGAATAACTAGGAAAAATACTTTTATTTTGAAACTCTGTTTCTAAGATCATAGCAGTGAGGCCTCTCAGCAGAGGAGGAGGATACTGTATCCACAGAACGCACAGGTCATGTCAGTAGCTACTAAGTGAAGTGTTCAAAGAGAAGATACAGTTTTTATTGAAAATTCAAATAAAAATAGTAAGTGATAACCTTACATGGATGTGACAGATTTACTCAGAATTCATAATTATCCAGCAGATTTATAAGTCAATCAAACTGAGAACCTATACTATATTGCTATATTAAAATAGCTACACATAGAGTGTATCTACTTTTATTTACTGGTTTCATAAATAAAATACCCTAAGAATTTTTGTCCTGGGATGTTGCTGTACACCCTCAAAAACATGTTAGAAGTGGAAACTTTAAAAAAAAATGATTATCAGAATGGAACTATATACAAAGTATATATCAAAATAAAATACATCCTACTTTATGTCCCTCGGAGTGCCCTGCTAAGCCTACAAAAACCCATACTCCTTTCCTGACACCTACACCCTCTCACCTGCAGCAACTCACTTTCCAGGGTCACCTGGGGTACCCTGCCCCAGGCCAGCCAGGTGAGAGCACCTGCCTGTTCCTTGAATGGGACCTGTCCTTTCATGCCTGGCCTCTACAAACATTCTTTCCCTGTTGGATGACTCCTGCTGGCCCTCATGTGGGTGTCTTCCTTCTTCCCATCCCAACCCAACCTCAGTTCCAACCCTGCAAAGAGAGGGACCCTGACCCCTTTGTACCGTAAATATCCCTGGTATAGCACCTGCCTCTGTATTTTAATAACATCACAACAGTGGGAGTTTTCTTTCAGAATTCCCTACAAGAGTCCACAAATGGAAACTTTTGACATTTTTAGAGGTTGCACCTGGAGGATCTGCTACCCTTATATAGCTTTCTCAAAGGCAAAATGGCATTCCTATAGACCCAGCACCTCATTTTGCCCACCAGGATCCTCTCTCTACCCCCAAGTCTCTACAAGTTGCACTGAGGTGGGATTGATGATTAACTTCAGAAAGTGAAGTTAATATAAAGTGAGAATATTCTTTGTCATCTCTTCTTATTGAGAGAAGGGTCACTTGATTGGCCCCATTCCTTAAAGTCAGTAGTAGGAGTATGAAATAATGACCCTAAGACAATCTTTCCTAGTGCCACAGAGCTTCCTGGCCTGACCACAGATGCAGGCACATGGAAAACAGGCTTGAGCCCTAGAATGGGATAGAGAGATGGGGTCATGGCCACTTTTTCTGGTCCTAGTTCTTGAAAGGCCCCAGTGGAGGGCTCTAAGACCCCAGGGCCTGGAAAGTAGACTCTGAGACAGCATGATGGAATGGAGGGTACTGCCCATCAGAGATGCATGTATGTAGGTGGATGTAATGGAGCAACAGTAAAGTAAGATGGCATCTGACCCCTCAAAGGCCAACCATGTCAAGGGGATTGGTTGAACCCGAGTCTCCACACGTCTACACAGAACCTCCTGACAGTGAGGTAGCTCTGCATGACAGTACCTGGCTACCCTGGAAATCAACAGTTAGAGAAGGACACAATACCCACCATGGTCAATTGTGGAAGAAAACCTCTTTGTTTTCGCATCGCCAGGGCCAGAAGAGCGGGAGCCAGGGAGAAAAGAGGGATTAAAAAAGGGAACATCCTGGAAATAGACCATAAGTGGAAACTTATGAAATAGAAAATGTGAATTTTGCTGCAAAATTGCACATTTATGAGTGTTTACATTACCTTTTTTAAAAAAAAACAACTTCAAGTCCTTGTATTTTCCTTTGTAAAGTAGGCACAAATATGTTTTGAATGGCCCTTCTATGTAAAAATGCTGAGCACAACTATATTACATGGAAATTCTTCACTTGTGAGGTGCCAATGCGTTTTTATGGAAACTTCTCTTTAAAAGAAAGAAAGAGAGAGAGAGAGAGAGAGAGAGAGAGAGAGAGAGAAAGAAAGAAAGAAGGAAAGAAAGAAAGAAAGAAAGAAAGAAAGAAAGAAAGAAAGAAAGAAAGAAAGAAAGAAAGAAAGAAAGAAAGAAAGAAAGAAAGAAAGAAAGAAAGAAAGAAAGAAAGAAAGAAAGAAAGTTCTCTTTAACAATTAGGGAATCAAATAGTTATATGCTGAACTGTGATTGTATTGGAGTGGCTGAATTTCTTTACTTATTTAAAGTTGTGTTATTTAGAACAATAGATTTTCTCCTATGATGCAATTCTTAGCTTAGATTGTCTGACTTGCCCCTCGAAGTGTATCAGCGTGTTCTTGCATATTATTTCTAACACACGCAAAATGCCTGCATCTTTTCTGTAAGTTGGAAGTTACTGCCATTATTAACATTTCTTTACCACCCCAAAAGTAATTATAAAGACCATGACAACTATTATTAATGTTTGCAAATGGGTCCCCACAGGAGTCACTTTTATTTGAGCATTTGAAATGCTATTTAGCAATTAATCACCTTTTCAGAAACTTAAGTACAAAAGGAAAAAGACATCTTAGGTTTTCTTATGGAAACTAATAGCTGGTTCTTTTTTTAAAATAGCTTTATCAAGATATAAATCACATACCATAATTTACCCACTTAAAATATATGATTTTGAGGTTGTTATATTATTAATTTTTAATGTGGTAAAGTACACAGCATAAAATTTGAAGTGTAAAACTCAGTGGCCTTAGTTATATTCAAATCCCTGATATCACCCTTATTAGAATAAAAGTGATTTTTTCAAGTAAAGTGTTTTTCATTCCCAGCAGAGGATGAAATGTTTGTGTTTTGTGGTAGATACATAGTATATGTGGAAGATAAGGAACAAATTAAGAAAAGGCTTCAAGCAGATCTCTTGCTAACTAGCTCTATGCCTTGTGACTTTTTTTTAAAAAATCAGTTATTTGTAATTCCTGCTTCCTACGAAAATATGCCTTTAAAATACTTCACCTTTCCAGGGGAATATCTTTTTTAAGAGGAAAAAAGTACCCTTCTTGGCTAAAGAAGCATCAGACATGTGAATAGGTGTGTCTACATGGTAACATGTTTATAAAATATAAATGGGTTGATTTTTACCTTTCAGTGAAAGAGCTATGCACTGCATTACATACACTTATATATTTAAAAGAAAAATACATATTTGTGTTTTTGTGAAGATAGTTACAAGGAGGCACAGGGCACTGTAAAGACAACCTGAACCTGAACTCAGGATTGGGTCCCTGCTCTGGAGAGTACTAGTTGAGCAAACCTGGGCTTCTATAGGCACCAGTGTGTTCTCCCTAAGAGAGTGAGCATCCCAATCAGGACGCTTCCAACTGTGAGCAATAGAAAGCCCAACTCAAAGCAGCTGGAGAGGATCAGAAGCCTTACTGCAACATCACGAGAAGATCAAACCTAAAGTGAGCAAGTGAGGTGCTAGGCTGCATGTGTCAAGGTGTTCAGCTTGGTTCATGCAGGTGTATCCTCTTCCCAACCCCTTCACCAACCCATTTCACAGATCAGGAAACCTAGGAAGAGGTAGCTGCGTGTCACTAATCAGCTACAGAGAAGCAAGCCTAGGCGATATGTGTCCTCCATGTGCTGCCCTGTGACAGCAAGTAGAGCCAAGAAACAAAGTAGGGTCCTTCCTAGCTGAAATTTCCCATAATATATGAGCCACATGAAATGGGAGTCACATGACTTTTTCTTTTTCTTCTTTTGGCCATTTTTAATTCAGTGTGAATTTCAATGCACAGAATAGAATGGTTTGAAATAACCCACCAGATCAGGTAGAGGGAAACCTAGCTAGTCATCAGAATACCAGGGGAGCTTTTAAACTCCTGAATCCCACTGCAGATCTCTGGGAGTGGGGCCCCTACATCCATATTTTTAAGCATTCCACCTGAAAACTTTCAAGGTTGAAAAGCACCCTTAGACTCACAAAACGCCTAACTGAAGAAATGGCTCTTCGTTCTAAAGAGAGATTGTTTCTGCCTTCCCATTCCGCAGCCCACTTGAGGGTTTTCAGGGACCAAGTCAGATAATCCCAGGTCTTCTCTGTGAAAGGAGCCTCCCCCCTTCCCCATCCCTGTCCTGAAGGCTGGTGACTTCCCCTCTGGCCTTCCTGTTGTCCTATAAACAAGGAGTGCCAAAAGATAGCCAGATTGATGTTTGAATCCCAAACATGCTTGTTTTAATACAGTGCTGTCACTTTTTAAATTCTGAAATATGGAGAGGGCAGAAATATTACGAGTCCTACTTTCTTGCACCTCGGAGGAGACCTTTGCTGAGGGGTCTTTCTCTTGCCCTCTTATCCCCTGTCTTATTATACACCCTGAGTTACATAGACTCCTAGGTCCTATCAAGACAAGTAGCAGAACAAGAGACACAGGTACGGCCTTCCAAGTTCCCCAGGCTCAGTCAGGGACCATCCAAGCGGCCTGGGCAGATCACTTAACCTACCTGATTTACTCAGTTACAGAATAGAGCTAATTATTCCTGTTCTGCCTGTGATGATAGAGGGTTGGACTCTTGCCTATTTTTCTGCCAGGAGGTTCCTCTATCCCTGTGCCTCACTACTAAACTTGGTCTAAACATTTTAAAACATACTAGAGGAGCAGGTTTGGAAAATATTGCTCCTCCATGCAAATATCAATTTTATGGATTAAATTAGAATTTCATAGGGCAGTTAGGGGAACGGTTGGGGAAACACAGCAGCCTCTGAGGACAAAGACAAGGCTTATGCAGAGTAGGAAGGGGGTAGCGTAAGTGAATTGGTCAGGCTTTTCCCTACATTAGCCTGTATAACCAGCATCTGGGCATTGTGTTGGCCTCATAATTGTGCAGTCTAGTCAGTGTGTACATGTGTAAGTGTGCATACCTGGACCTAGGAGAGAGGCAATCAAGAGGCACGGAGGGTATGAGGGAGCACGAGCATGAGGAAGAGAGCATGGGAGAGAGCCCAGAAAATGTGTGAAGATTTCTTGGGGACTGGGGGGTTTCCCCTGCCTCCCAGACACCCCAGCCCCGAGATCTGGCCCTGCTCTGCCAGGTGTGTCTGTATAACTGCTAGAACCAATAAAGAACCTATGCAGATTGGTTGTGCCTGATGTTTGCACTGCAGTTGGAGAAAAGGCTGTTTTCATGACAACTGGTGATGAGGACTGGTTATCACCCCAATAACAGTGACTTGTGAAGATTCAGAGGTGGTAAAAGAGGCATTTATCCACAAGTACACTCAGTCTGATAATGAAAACCTGGGACTGGGAGACTGACTCCAATTCTGACAGTACACAGTGCAAGGGCAATTGCAAGATCCCATCTCCAAAGTGTGTCGTTTGCAGAATGGCTTGAGACAAGAGGAAGTCCCAAATCACATGACAAAGCAAACCTCAACAGGAAGAAAGTTAACTTCAAAGATGGATTACTCAGAATTTGAAATAATGGCCTGATTTAAAAATTTTAGGATAAACTCTGATTTTGCTTTTTTTATTGTTAAAAGAGAACTATACTGTGTTCAGTATTAGAATTTGTGTTATTATTTTAGTATCTGATATTTGATGTTCCTGTATATATTATAGTGGAAGAATATTTATCTACAAAACCAAACAATAAAATACATTGTAACCTTCAAAAATATTTCACATAGCAACTCTGCACCCCATGAAAGGCTAAAATGTTTATTTCTGTTATTAAGCAACTTTAAAAATCTTGACTAAAATTAGACTCTATCTTAGTATCTTAGTTATGAAACCCCAATTTATGTTACCTCTCTCTACAGAGATACTAAAATTTTGTTGCTTGAACTATATAAAAAACATTCTAGATTAACATGTCCTGAGCTTAGTACATGCTATGAGGCATTTTCCAAGGACTAGAAACAACAGAGTCACCTGTTGTATTTATTTAATCGGGATTTAATTGGGGAGATTTTTAGAAATACAAAATTGCAGGCTCCACCCTTAACCTAAGACTCAGAACTGACAACAAGATCCCCAGGTATTTCTATGTACGTTTTAGTGTTTAAAGCTTTGTCCTAATCACTAAACTACACAGATTGTTGAGCCTGATGCTTCCCCTACAATTGGTGACAAGGATGGTTACATTATAGGTGATAAAAGATGAATTATTTGACCAAAGTTTTATATCTAGTTAATGGAGGAGCAGAAATTCTAATTAGCATCTAAGAAGCTATTTCATAAGACAGGTATCCTTTCGACCAGACCACTGTGTTTTTCAGGTAGAAGCCATGTTTTAACTGTTTTGTGAGGCGCACACATCTAGCTTTAAGTGTAAGTCTCTGTACTTTTCTCATATGACTTTGATTCAGTCTCTAATTCCAGAATATATTCATCACCCAATTAAAAATACCAATATCCATTAGCCATCACTTTCCTTTAGTCTCACCCCTAAGTCTCTGACACCCCTCTTCTACTCTCTCTGGCCTTGCCTATTATGGTCATTTCACATAAATGGAACCATAAAGCATGTGCCTTGGGTTGACTGGTTTCTTACACTTTGAAAATATCTCCAAGATTTACCCATATTTTAGCATGTTTCAGTACTTAATTCCTTTTAATTGTCAAATTACACCTCCCCATATGGGTATTGCACTTTTTTTTTTTTAACTTTCTTCAGCTGATGGGCAGTGGTTGTTTCCTTTCTTGGCTGGTATGGATAATGCTGCTGAGAACCTTGGATAAATATTTTCTGTGGACATATGCTTTCAAGGCTCTTGAGTGTATGCCTAGGAATGGAAACACTGGATCATATGGTACCTCTACTTTGAAATTTTTTGAGAAACTGCTAGACTGTTATAGGATAAAAGAGTTAGCAGGGTTTTTCACCCTTTCTGCCATTAGCCTAAATGACCAGCACCTGTGGTGTTGCGCCTGCCCCATGATTTTACACACCTGGCCCAGTGGGTGTTCATGCAGAAGTATGCACACCTGGGCCTAGGAGCGAGGCCATAAAAGTGTCTTGCCACCCTGGGGGAAGGGAGCTTAAATTATCTCCTTGCCTGTTTGTTTCCCCTGCTCACTATTAAAAATCCGATGAATATGACACCAAGGGCTCCAAATTTCTCTTTTAATTTTGTAAACCTACTGGGATTAGGAATGTTGCAAAACAGGACAGAACGATGAGATGTCCAGTTACCCATACTGAGAAAATGGAGTCCATCTGCACAGAAAGAATGAAATTGTAGCACTAGCAACCACCACACCGAACTCCACAGATTGAAATTTTCTTTGGAAATATAATATTCATTATGTTATTCATTATTAAAGTAATACAGGCTCATTACAGAAAAAGTCCAAACATATAAAAACTTAATAATGAACAGAAAAATCAATTACAGTAGTACCAAAGAAAAATAATCACTATTTACTGTTTGATCTTTACTTTTCTAGTCCCAACATGTTTATATTATTAATTACCAAATTGACATTCTACTCTCTGCACAATTTTCTGAGTTATTATCCCCCCATTTATCCATGTCATTAAACAGTCTTCAGAAACTTGATTGTAAGGATCACAGACTACTCCATAATATGGACACCCTAATGTTTATTAATCATTTATTACAAATGATTATGAGATGTGTATCGGGGGAGGGGGCCTCCGGAGTGGGAAGAGGAGTCCCTAAGCTTTGTCCTTGAAAATAAATGATGTTCATCTTTTTCATTCCTTGAAACCCCAAACACCCTCATAGGCCAAGTCTTTCACAATTCAACCCTGATCTCCCTCTCCATCCCCCACTGCCATGGGGGGATGGTCTCCAACCAAGATGTGTTTAGTTCACTTGTACTGTTAGAGCCAGTCTGGTTGTTAAAATACTAAAATACTTCAGCAGAAGGGTTAAATTGCTAGGAAGTCATCTCTGACTGCTATCCTGACCCCCTCTCCCCAGCACACACAGACACACACAGACACACACACACACAGACATGCACACACCCCTCAGTGTCCTATCCTCCATGGTACCAGACCCCAAGCTCAGACCACCCCACCAATAACAGTGCCAATTCTCTGGCTTTCACACCTTCTCCAGGGTGATGCCTTTGTTTATACTTCTTCCTTCACCTGGAGAATAGTTTCCATTTCCTCTGCTGCTGGCAACATCTTGTCAATCTTTCAAAACTTAATTCAAGTCCCACCTTCTCTGTGAAACTTTATCCCACTGCTCTGACTTGGTCTGATCTCCTGGCCCTATGAACTCTTGCAGGTGTCTGTTTGTTGGAGACTGAGATCATCAGAATATTGTTGACACAGCATTTGCAATTATACTTTGGGATTCAGCTTTTCAAGGTACTCCCTGGTGAAGCCCTCTGAGACAGGAGCAGTCCCAAACTTTACTCTGCAGGAAAACTATGCTTTATTTAACCATGCTGTTACCTCTTATTTAACACACAGGAAAATTATTTTTCCTCACCCCTCTTGCTATTTGTTACAATGGTACCATTTGTGTTCTAACCAAGAAAATGGACAAAGAAGTATATGGTCCCTTAAATATCTCATACAAGTTTGAACCCTCTCTTCTTTGTTCATAGTAACCTGAATGGCACAGTCTGTGGCCTCACGGAGAGCTGTAACTGGGTTCTTGAGTCACTAAACAGAAGAGGGCTGCACAGGAGACCCACGGGCCCACACTAGATGGTATGTAAGCAAGAATTAATCTTGAATCTGTTAAGTACTTATACTGGAGTTTGTTGGTGCAGCATAGACTAATTCATAGGCCTCCCACCTATTTTTATGTAGCCTACAAGTTAATAAAATCCTTTACATTTCTAAAGGGATATAAACAAATATAAAATGCAAGAGATGTATGTGGACTGTAACACCAAAATATTTACTATCTATTCCTTAACAAAAACATTTTTTGCTGGGCACGGTGGCGCGCACCTGTAATCCAAGCCTTGGGAAGCTGAGGCTAGGGATCACTTGAGTCTGTGGGTTCAGGACTACCCTGGGCAACATAGTGAGACCTAGTCTCAAAAAAAAAAAAAAAAAAAAAAAACAACCACTTTTTGCTAACCTCTGGACTAACCTATAACTTGCAGCATTCTCATAGCATCCAGCACTGTATAAGACTCATCCTCTCCCAATACAGTATTTGCATAGTGCTCAGGTCACATAATCTGTGCATACTTCGTTCATCTCTGCACCCTTATTGGTATTTGGCAAGTAGTTGTTGAATGAACTGGTTTTAGGAAAATAATTGTTGAATGAATAGTTGTTAAATGATATGTCTACATATATAATGACTTGCTCAATGCTCACATAGACAGGAGAGAAGTCAAAGGTGTACCAAATAAAGTTTATAGGACCTGTAGAGCCATCTGCCCACCATCCTTCTCTGGCCCAGCCTTCTGTCCCTCACCCTGCCTCTTGATCCAAGTGATCCTGGCAGTAGCTTATGCTGTTCCTGAAATCACATGGCCAGCTATTAACTAGTGCAGCTGACAAGCAAGGCCAAGTCAAATATTTAAGAGGCAGAGGGTATTATGCCTCAACCTTATACTTCATACTTTTGTGGTTCCTAAGTGTTTTTGCTCCCTTGGGGAGGCTGTAATTACATCAGTTACATGCCACCATGGTTTGGGGGTAAGCTTAAACACAGCATCGAATTCAATGAAATATTGTTACTGAGGAGCTCGCTGAAATACAAAGTAGAATCAGGATTTCAAGAACAGAGAACACAAGGCAGAAGTACAGATTTGAAAACAGAATTGACTAAGAAGCTTTCATGTGGTTCCTTGTAAAATGAACAACTCAGGGCATAGGGTGGGGCTGTGGCAGCAGGAGAGTGGCAGCCAGGGCAGAGGGGCTGTACCTGCAGCCTTTAGGGAGATAAAAGCACCCTGGACAGGAGCAGGGTGCAGAGGTGCACCTAGATGGGGCAAGCCCTGCAGAATCCTGTGTCTGGTGTGAAGGCGCCTCCTAGAGGCCTGAGGCTGTTGGAGAACACAGAACTCACAGAGCTTTTAAGAGCTGGGCCTGCAGCTCTCACTGGTCCTCTTCATGAATGGAGTCTTTCTCTGTGCACTTGTCTGAACTCAAAGCCTTGTGAGCTGAGAGGGAGCCCACTAGAATTGAAATAACCCCAGGTTTCCAGAAACAGTCTATGGAAAGATTCAGGAGCTCAGGAGAAAGAACAGTCTTTAAAAAGACATTTGGAAATTTTAAACTTACAGAAGATTAATCTTTGTGACCTCAAGTGAAAAAATAATTTCTTAAAGAAAAACACAAAAAGTGAAAGGAAAACAGGAAGGAAAAGATTGAAGTTGATTGCACTAAGGATATCTATTCATCAGAAAACACAGAGGAGATAAGTGTAACACATAAAACTGGAACCATTAGTGTCCAGTATCTATAAAAAAACTACTCTAAGTCTCTAAGAGTAGATAACTTATTTTTTAAATAAGCAAAATAAGGAACAGACGTTTCAGAGATAAACACAAACATGAAAAGATGCTCAACATTCTTTGTAGTAAGTGAACTACAAACTAAAACCCCAAAATGAGATACAATTTTATAGCCACCAGATTGACAGAAATTTTAAATCCAGTATCAAGCAGAGGTAGAGATGTAGAATAATGATAATTCTCATACATGTTTGGTGGGGATGCTAATTCCAAGTTACAATCACTTGGAATAACTTGGCTTTATCTGATAAAAGTAAAGACATATATGTATGTATTCTTATACATATACTGAATATATATTCTTATACATATATAAGATATATATTCTTATACATAAGAATATATTATAAGAATATATTATAAGGATATATATATATTCTTATACAACAGAAGACATACAAGTGTTGTTATAGTATGTCCAAACTGGAAACAACCCAAATGTCCATTCACTGTAGATGGATAAATAACTAATATCACCTTCCATGGTGGAATATTATACAGCAGTAAAAAATGAATGAACTATAACTACATCTTTCAACATAGGGAAATCACAGATGTTAAAATCAGTTATTCTGGAAAAGCTCAGTAAAAATAACCAGAGGGAACAGGGTGGGGAGGGGAGAGAAGTATAGAAGAACAGGAAATGGGAAGCGATGGGGAATTGGCATGGGGGATGAAGGATGAATGAAACATGTTTATATATGGAGGAGCAAAAATGTAACCCCAAAAGTATGTAGGCATATAAATGACTGACAAATTAAGTTTTAAAAAGTAAATTACAGAAAAATACTTTATAGCATGATCCCTTTCATAAAAAATTCAAACACAGGAAAAAGTAAATAATATATTGCCTAAGGTTAATACATAGCCAGAGCTATTTTTATGATTTTTAATTAATTTTTTATTTTTTAATTATCATACATCATTGGTCATGTTTGTATCATTGTATTGTACTCCTAAATTCACCACCCCATTATCTCTTTCCCCTTTCCCCCCTCTGGTCACTCCAAGTCCTCTCACTGCAAATTGTTGATCCATGTTTGGCCCACTGGTATTTTCTTTTTCTGGAACTATGTCCATTTTTCCTGGGTGTGGACTTTACTCCTGGACAGCAACAAAGGAGGCTGCTCATCTCCAGGAGTAACTAAGGCAGATAATCAGGCCAAGCATATCAGGAACTTGTAGGGTGGCTGTGGTGCACGTCTCCAGGATCCTTTCTGGTGTCTGTCACCAGTTGCTGGTTCTGTACTGTACAGTTCTAATATCTGGGTTTGGGAGTCCAACTCCCAGCTGCTGGTGGTGGAGGAGGCGTTCCCTCCTGGGGCATTTTCCCAGGTGGTTGGTCGAGCTCCTCTCCTCTCTCCTGTTAGCAGTTCTACCACGGGGCCACAGCCAATCATTGTGGCTTTCTTCCCCCATTGATCGGTGAAGGAGGGAGCCTTCCAAAGCTATTTTTAAATGTAAGGGAAAGACTGACACAAAATAAGGACAGTAGAGAGAAAGGAATACATCAGGAAAGGATAGTAAAAGCTTCAAAGTTACTGTGATTTTTTTTTCTTGAGCTAAGTATGTGATTTATTAAGTCTTTAAATTGTAATTATATGTTGTATATATATATATGTCATGCATCTCTTAACTATAATATGGTTGTGTAAATGTCATAAAGTGTACTTACACAAACCTAAACGGTATAGCCCACCTAGTCTGTGTGTAGGGACCACCCTCATATACAGGGCTTCCATGAACTGGAACACCATTATGATTATCTTCTGATATGAGTGAATTTTCCACTAAAATCTCTTTAAGAATGAGAGATAGTTTTGTTTTTGTTTTTGTTTTTGTTTTTAAGGCAGCCAGACCACTGTTAGAGAGGATTTACTTTGTAAATGAAATCCATACTGATTTGACTGAGGGTACAAAAAGCAGGGCTAAGGGTGGGCTGGCAAGCTGAATAATAAAAGTGGACTTAGCCTGTGCCAGACTTTAGTGCACAGAATCTCAGGGGGTATCAAGTCCATTTTTGTCAATAAGCACAGCCAAAAACAAAATGAGGGACTGAAATTCTAAATAAGAATAACCTAAAACTTTCTGCTCCACCTAACAGTACCTATGTGGCATCTGCATAGTGCTTCACAATTTATAAAATACCATCATATGCATTGATTTGATCAACTCCAAAACTCCCAGGGAAGAAGCCAGAAAAGCTTATTTTTATGCCTATTTTAAAGAGAAAGAATCCAAATCCAGAAAGGTCATGTCTGAACTCACCTGACCAGGTCTTAGAATTTGCAGCCCAGCGCTCCTTGGTGTGCAGACAGAAATTCTGCTACAAGTACACCCCTAAATAATGTGATATGCCTCTTTGCCCCCACCATGTTCTTCCTTAGGTGGAGCAGCCTGCCCTGGGCCTCAGCCTCTGGTACCCTCCCCACCCACCCCAAGACTATCTCCTCTGGCCATTTGTTATATTCTCCTGTGCCCAGTCATTGCGATTCTTCGCTTTCTTCTTCCCTAAAGAATTTTTCCCAACACTTACTTTCCTTGGCTTTGTAACAGCCCCTCTAGATGGATTTCTATTTACTACCTATAGTTTGTTGACATTTATGCAGACTAGAATGTGCATGAGGTGACACCCTGGCACACAGATCCCACAGCTGGCACGGTGGAGTTGTTCCACACACGAAGAGTATGGAAATCTTCCAGGTGATGCTGATCAGCTGTTCCAGTTCCAGCCGCCTTTGAGAATCAATGAGGTGGTAACATCTTAGCTGTGAGAAGGAACTGATTCCTTACCTCTCTGAGCCAGCCTCTATTTCCAATTCTGAGACTTCACAAGTATTTTTAAAGAACTCTTACAAGAGTGCCTACTACATAGTATGTGCTCATACTACTACATAGTATGTGCTCAGGTATCAGTTCCTGACCCCATCCAGTCATGCTAGGAATTGACAGTGAGATATTACACTGAAAAGCCTTCTGGCAGTCAAAATGATTGTCAGGTTAACTGTGTCACCCTCACACAGGCCAGTCTTCTTTCAGGGGAACTTGTGCCTAGGGCAAGTACTTCAGCTGCCACTCAGAACCCTAAGCACTGCAGTATTTTGAGTTCCCCAAAAAGGAAAGACCCAGAGATCCACGGGACCTACATAGAAAGAGAGAATTAATTCCCAACATATAAAACATACCCTAAGTTGTGTTCTGGATAGCATCCAGGCTGGAGAAAATAGACTATCCCAATGCAGGTAGAGCCTGGAAGGAGAGAATTGCACACACGTTCATTTGCCTTTAAAATCAGACTAGATGCAAGATCCCTAGGAGTGGCTCTAGCTTGCTGTGTGAGCTTGGGCAAGTCACTTCACTTCTCTGGGCCAGAAGTTTGTATCATATCTAAATGATTCTTCCAAGTGATACACTTGAGGACATTCTGTATTCTTCAGAGTCACTAGGAAACTAACACTCCTGGGGGCCAGGCGTGGTGGTGCGTGCCTTTAATCCCAGCCTAAGAAGGAAGGCTGAGACTAGGAACCACTGGAGTCTGCAGGTTCAAGACCAGCCTAGGGTAACATAGCGAGACCTAATCTCAAAAAATAGTTGGGTATGGTGGTGTGTGCCTGTAATCCAAGCTACCTGGGAGGCTAAGGATGGGGATTGTTTGAGTCCATGGTTCCCTGGACAACATAGTGAGACCTAGTCTCAAAAAAAAAAAAAAAAAAAAAAAAAGGAAACTAACAATCCAATCATAATTGTCATTTGTGTTATTGTAACAGGCCAATGTCCAACCCTTTTTCATAAATGGTGAAAAAATGATGTCGTTTACGGGCCAGGCATGGTGGCTCGTGCCTGTAAGCTTCAGCCTATGAAGCGGCCGGGGGTAGGGATCACGGTTTGAGTCCCGCCTGGGGCCGTAGCGAGACCTAGTTCCAAAATAATAGCTGGGCGTGGTGGCGCATGCCTGTAACCCCAGTTACGTGGGAAGCTGAGGCTGGGGATTGCTTGAGTCTGTGCTACCCCGGGCAACGAGAGCCTGCGGTTCCACGGGCAAAAATAGCGAGACCTAGTCTCCAAAAAAAAAAAAAAAAAAAAAAAAAGATGTTTCCACTACTGAATCAAACATAGCCAAAGTTGTTACAGAATCACTTTTCCTATTTAGTAGTTCTGAGCAGAAGAGACTAGCTCTAAGAACAGCTGAGCTGTTCCAGAAGGAACTATTAACCCAGTGAATAACATAGTAAGTACCATTCTCACTCCCTGAGCTACAATACCACAATCTTTTATTGCTATCTCTCTCCTAAGGAAAAACATCAAATGAGAGATTCATTCCAATTTTTAGCCACAATATGAACAGACATTTTCTCACAGGACCAATTAAATATAGTACACATGCAACAAAAAAAAATAAAAAGAAAAAACCCAACCTGCCTATTGGTATCCCAAAATTGCAAATTAAAGCTTTTTAAAATAATAATTTGCAAAAATGTATTAGAGCAAAAATATTCAGTGCACCTGATGTTGCAGCTAAATGAAATGCTATAATAATGGTAGCATTGTAAATCAGCAATAGCCCGTTGGGACTCAATATGGCAACCTATAGGATGAGCTGCATTCATGATTGTTGAGAAGTAATGCAATAAAATCTGCATAAAGAAGTTAACATCAGCAATATCTATTATAGCAAAAGAGGAAAAGCAATATATGCATCTCAGCTTAAGGGAATTGTGGCATAGATTTTGATAGGACCACACATTTGTCTTTTGTATAGCTGTGAGGATAATTATGAAGCTGTGTAGCAATGTTGAGAAGTATTATGAGTGAAATATAACAAACCAGGATAGCATGCATTATGATTATTGCACTTTGAAAATGGGCATACAAGTGTACAAGGACTAAACGATATTGAAATAAAAGTAGTTTGGAAGGTGAAATACTGTGTTTTGAATGTTTCTGCTTAGATGCTATTTTGCCTGCAATTAAATAGATAAAAGAAAATATATTAGCTTAAAATGAATCTTATCCCCAGAGTTCCCCATTAGACAAAGAGAACAGGAATCCTGCCTGTCTTGTTCAACACTGTTTGCCAGTAATGTCCCAGACACATGATAGATACTCTATGGACAGTTGTGGGATGATTAACCTGTCAGGCTCTCTAAACAGGGCCTAATAAACCACTATAAGGATCTACTTTTGCAAAAAATGCCTTTGTCAGCACTTAATAGTCCCCCCAAACCAAAAACAACTTCCTTTACAAGTCATTTTTATAAAGCCAGCATCATGTCTTTCCCAGAATTTCACAGTACCTTAAATCCACCACCAACATCTGGGCTAGTCTAGAGAGGGTACTTTATCTTCCTTCTGCTGCAGTGTCAGCCTGGGTCCTCACATGGACTCCAGGGGGAGCAGCTTGATCCCTCAGTCATCGGCACACAAACCTTCTCCACCAGCAGGTGGCGGCCTACCATAGTGGGGACATGGTGACGTGTGACAGGGTAGTCGAAGCCTCAAACCAACGCAAGATAATCAATGCCAACCATGCCCATGCTGTGAGAGATGGCATCTCCCCCATTTGACAGCTTTCAGAGAGGCCAAGAGCTGGCCAAGTCCACAACCTCTAGCCTAGACCTGCGTGCAGTTCTCCCTAGGGAGTGCCCATGCCTTTGCACTCTAGCATGTGTTTTCCACATCCTCAGGAACAGTATAACCTGTGAAAAAGTGAGTAAGGGTGTTCCTAAACTCTTGATTAAATGCTTTTTAAGTTGCCATGTCGAATTATAAAATTAATCATACTATAGGGGGGTGGGGGTGGAGTGAGAACAAAAATAAAATTAAATTAATTATACTTTTGCTCTTGAAATGCTACTTTGGAAACTGTGTTTCGATGAGACAAATAAATAAAATGCATATTGATAAATACGCATGTAATATAAATCATAAATTTTGTATATTATAAAGTAAAACAAAGATGCACACAAAAACACTTCAAACTGAGCTTAATAACACCCATAAAACTGGGCAGCCCAAACCCATAGCCATGCATGAAGCTGACGGAAGCTGGGAAGACTGTGCCAGAGCCTGAATACTAACTCTGGAAGCGGTTTCTGCAAAGACCATTACTGACAGACTCTGCCCTACTGGTTGTTAAAATATTGAAATAAGCACTTCCATACTATTTTGCAAACAGCAGGACCTTTGTGTCCCCAGCCTCCCTGATCCCTCCACTATGATCTTCCTGATCATGCCATCTAGCAATTCAGGCCTTGGTGTCTGGCCCAGCCGGGCCCGACCCTACCCAGCAGCCAGTGTGCATCCTAGATCCAGTTAGTTCATCTTTTTAAACTTCCACTGGCTAAGATTCTGTACTTACGGAAAAGAGACCTGCTTTCAGAATGAGACAAGGGCTACAGGGACAGATAGACATTTTATGACTTAGTAAGAAAATAAAGCAGAACTGGATACAAGGAATATAAGGAAGAGCAATGAGGCAAATTTATATTTGCTCAAACAATTTTAAGGAAATATAGGAAGCCACGGAGTCTGTGAGCTTAGCAAATTAGTGAATGGGAAATTTGACAATACGATCAGTCACCTACTCATCAGCCTTTCCCCCTCTTTCCTTCTTAAAAGAAAATTGCAATTTTGTTCACTCCTCAGCTTTTCTGATAATCAAGTGTTTTAGAGAAGGTTGAGCCTGGGAGTGGCCTGGGTGATGGGATGAGACATTGGAGGGTTTAAACCAGTGATGGATGTCCATTCCTCTTGCCAAATGGTGGATTTAAATTAAGTAGTTCCGATCAAGCAGGGGGAAGGGAAATTGGCTCAGACAATTTAACAAGGCTTTCTTTGTCTATATAAAGGGATCATTATAGGAATATCCCCTTTGTTTCCTTTGAGGATGTCTTGCTTAAGCTAAGCAAATTTTAGAGCATATCAATATCCTCTGTGAGGACATCTCTAACATGCTAAAACCCTGGGGCTGCTCTGCTAGCCTCCTTGTTATTGTTCAAACCACTTTAGTTGCATTTGCTGGTATTTTCAGAATCCCCCTAGAATGTAAGCCATTTTTCACTACTATATCCCTATTTTCTGTAACACTGCCTGGTACATAGTAGAACCACCATAAATATTTGTTAAAGGATAAATGAATAGAAAGCATCCCCATTGATGTAAAAGGCGTTAAGTTTTCTGATGGTCTTGGCATTAAATTTTTCTGTTTAAGTATATTTTTAAACATCCACTTGAAGCAAAGATGTTGTTGACTGTGAGTTCCAGAGCATTAGTATTACGGGAACCAGCCAGCAGACCTGGATTTGAATCTGGATCTGCTACTTACCAGTCAAGTGTCCTTAGGCAAATTACTCATCTTCACTGAGCACACCTGTAAAATGAGCATAACAACCACTAAATTATGGGGTGTCTGGAGACTCCGATGAGAAATGCCACAGAGCTGGATACATGGAAGGGTTCAGTGGGTGTTTGTTCCTCACACTCCCTTTAGACCCAGGATGAATCAGGTTAAGTCCCTCTTTGACCTTGAGAAGGGCCAGCGGAGGAGTCAGACATATCAGTATGAAGCAAGCAACTGAAATCGAGTCAAAGTGGAGCAGAAGCCTCCAACCAACAAGCCAAATGCAGGAAAAGCTGCATTTTTTAAATGCGGTTTCCGCCACCCAGCTTCTTACCAGATTCATACCACCTGCGCAGCACTTGCTGAAGTCACAAAGCAACTTAAACAACAGGGTTTTATTTACAAGGAAAGTTAACCAGGAGGGCCGAGCATGTGGCTCGTGCCTGTAAGCTTCAGCCTATGAAGCAGCCAGGGCTAGGGATCACGGTTCGAGTCCCGCCTGGGGCCCGTAGCGAGACCTAGTTCCAAAAAAATAGCTGGGCATGGTGGCACGTGCCTGTAATCCCAACTACCTGGGAAGCTGAGGCTGGGGATTGCTTGAGTCTGTGGTACCCCAGGCAACGAGAGCCTATGGTTCCACGGGCAAAAATAGCGAGACCTAG
>PVHY01023865.1:0-20383 GCA_004024945.1 Uropsilus gracilis
TTTGGACAATGTTGAAATATTCTGAGTCTTACATGTTTCTTTTGTAGTTAATAGGATAATTAGAAATCACTTTGTTAGAAATAAATTAGTCTGCACTGCACTGATTGTCTTGCATTGGCTTGGTATTTTGGTTGAGAAGGCTGGGGATGGTGGTAAGGACCCACGAGTGGAAAGTTTAAACTGTGTATTAAAGTTTTTCTTTTCAGTAGTTTTTGGAGCTGAAAGCAGAGAGCAGTTGGCTGGCTTTTGCATATCAATGGTAAAGGTGATCAGTGAAAATGCTAATGAAGAGTGTGTAGCCTGCTTTGTAGAAAGTAGCGGGCAGATAAGTGTATCCAGTTAAGGTTAAAGGTAATTGCAAAGAAACTGCTTGTAGCCTGCTTTTTGAAAGAAGCAAGCAGATAGGGGTAAACAGTTAAGTAAAGTCAAAAAATTTCTTTTTACCCTGTTTCAGTTGGCGACCCCGGAGGCTGCCATCCTATGGTTAATTAACCCAAGGGAATAAAACCCTTTCGTTAATTACCTTAACAGCCAACAGTTTACCCTGTTTCAATAGGAAGGAGGAATTTAAACGGGGGTGTCCCTATCCCCCCGATAACATTTAATATATATAAAACATCTAACATCTATAAAGTTTCATTGTTTCTGTAAAATTTTCCTTTGATACATCATTATTTAGTACTTAAATTTGTAGTTGATGAATGAGATATGTTTGTATTTTATATTTTTATAACCTGTTACATGGCAGGGTTTATTTTTGCCTAACTTGATATAAAATTAGGATAATATAAAATTTGAGCTAGCCTGTTTCTGGTTTTCTATGCAAGATGTCAATCACCTAAAATATGGAGATGTACAAGGCATAAAAATTTAAAAAGGAAAAAGAGATTTTTAAGGTGTTTCTCCAAGGAATTCTTTGGAATTACCAA
This sequence comes from Uropsilus gracilis, assembly GCA_004024945.1. Taxonomy (NCBI): domain Eukaryota; kingdom Metazoa; phylum Chordata; class Mammalia; order Eulipotyphla; family Talpidae; genus Uropsilus; species Uropsilus gracilis. The sequence goes on from PVHY01023865.1 coordinate 930, forward strand.
TAACTTGGTCTTTAATTGCTTTGTATTTAGTTTGCCAGAAGGAAATCAGACCTTTATGTTAGGAGTGCGACTATTATTAAAAAAATAAAATAAAATTAGATTATGACACTTATTTTCCCATTACCTAGGAGCTATCTTTGCTAGCACATACAAAAATGATCAGGTTTCATAAATTAATTAACAAGAAAAGAATAAAAGAAAAAAATCAAAACTCATCCTACCAACCAAATACATAAAAATAGAAAGATAGTTTTCTTGAGACACAATTTGCAGAGAAATTCTGTAATGGGAAGAGTTGGTGTTAAATCTTGCATTGTTAAATGACTTTTCACAGAAATTATATTCACACAATTTTGATGCATTTTTCCATTAAAAAACCAATTTCCACTTAAGTGGTAAAATCAAGCTGTAGCTTGATTGCTATAGTGAGAAGGATTATCCTGTCAAGGAGGATAGATCCTTGTGAAGGCAGTATTTTTGTTTAGACAAATCCTGAAAATTGAGTGCAGCATAATAATAAAGTCTAATATAAAACAAGTTATAAAGAAGACTTGTTTCTCTTCTTTCATAAATAGAACATATCATCAAACAAAATTATGTATGTTTCATTTTGAATTCATTGAATACACTAAAAACCCTTATTTTCTGTTTGCTTGTATTCTTGTTGCTAATGTTATGTGTCTTCACTAATATGTAAGATTTTATACTCAAAGCTTTTAATTTGGTGTTTGTTATTTGAGTATCATTTTTGAAATCAGTTATAACCAGTGGGGAAGAATTTTATTATTAGATTGTTTTAAAATACTTGGGGCTGGCCCCATGGCATGTTCCTGTAAGCAGCAGCCTACGAAGCTGTGATGGGAACCAGGGGTCACGGTTCGAGTCCCACCCAGGGCAATGTAGGGAGCCTTAGTTCCAAAAAAATAGCTGGGCATGGTGGCACATGCCTGTAATCACAACTACCTGAGAAGCTGAGGCGAGGGATTGCTTGAGTCTGTGGTACCCTGGGCAACGTGAGCCTGAGGTTCCACCAACCAAAATAGCAAGACCTAGTCTCAAAACAACAACAACAAATTGGATTGTTTTTCTGACTTATGACTTGCTATGGTAATTTCTGACTCTAGCTTTGACCCTAGAGAGAATACTCAATGAATATCTACTTTATTTAAGGCAGGTTGAATGAGCATCTGCCCTGGAGAGCTTTCAAAGTTGTTCATTATTTGTAAGATATGTATGCCATAGTTTGGGTAAATAATAGACTTCATTGATGAGCATATAGTGACCTACAGAAGCTGAGTTTTTCAATATCAAAACATGGGACTTTTTTGGTTGCTTAAAAGTAGTGTAATAGTGGATTTTCTCTTTTGAGTTTTTATGGATGCTACCAGTAACCATCTGTCTAAAAGTATACGGCAGGAGATAGGAAGTCAGACCTTGTGGAAAGCTAGGGTTCTAGTTAAAAGTCCAGGTCTTAATAATGCATAGAGGTTGAAGACTGGATTAATAAACATTAGGCTATGTGAGGGGATCACCATTATTAAGATAGCAAAAAAAGAAAATATTAAAAAAATTTCAGATGAGTTCCCTGGGACAGGGGTCCTTTTATACATTTTGTAGGGTCATGTGGAACTCCAAAGTCCTTGACACAACTAAATGAGTTGTAATTTTACTATAAAATCAATGCATGATCTTAGCTTTGGCAGTAGTAAGGAAGTGAAAACAGGAACTTTAATCTGATAAACACACTTTGGCTGGTACCACTGTTGGCATTGAGAGCACTGTCTCGAAATCACCCTTGTCACCCAGAGTAATGACACAGCAGAACACAATTGAACAGTTTACTTTTTCTACTTCTGTCTCTCTGAACAATCCTTCCCATTATTTCATACATCCTGCATCCCATTATCTCTTCTCTGCTCCTAAAGATTATTTCTTGTTTTCATTTCCATTAGAAAGGATTTTACCTATAATTTTATAATCTGGAAAGTCCAGAAAACCTTTATTACAACTTTAAAAGGAATAGAAACAAGGATCAAATTAAGCATTGTTGTCATGAAGAGCCACAGAAAAAAATTGGGAGGAGTGTAATACGTTACATGACAAAAACAGAGGACTAGGAGTTAGGGAGCCTCAACTGGAGACTCTGCCATTGACCAGCAGCAAGCACAACCTTGAAACCTTGATTTATTCATCATTACAGTGGGATATTTAGAACACTAAATCCCTTTTCAGTCAAATATTGTGAGATTCTACTATAACCTGCAATAATGGATTCATACTAGAGCTAAGCTCTGAATTCTTAATGGTGCATTTGCCTTAAAATATTTTTTTCCAACTTCTATAGAAAACTGAGAAATGGCATGTGCATAGCTTACTGTAGCCTTTGGGCTTTATATCAACTTGCTCTTGATAGTTTTATACCTAAAGGACAACATATATCAAGGGGATGATCTTCTCTGTAACTCTTGGCATATTTTACATCATCACATCAATGCATTCTCAGCTACTTATGCCAGTGCTACCATGGCATTCAAGGTCTTAAAGAGTCCTTGGTTGACTTAAGTAAAATGGAATTTTCAGTGCTTCTTATTACTGTATATATATATATATATATATATATATATATTATATGGTTAAAATAGAAATTGTTGCTAGGTAACTGCAAGCAATGACTGAAAAAAATATACCTTTTTGCAAATGACAGAAATCAGTACTTATATTGCGTCTGTACAGAGAAATGTTTTTGAAGATCACTGTTTTTCATTGGCAGTGGTAAACTAATTCTATTACATTTGAATTCCACTGCAATGGTTCATCATAATGTAGATTAAAAAATTTAGTTGCCTAGCTGAATATCCTAAACTAAAGGATTTAGTGAAGTTGGAGTGTTTCCTGCTACTTCAGTTTGTATTAAACCCACTACTTCAGTTTGTATTGATGCCACTAACTGCTCTGTTATTTCTGCGTTGTTACTTTTTCTCACAAAATAATTATTATTCTTTAGATGTATTGCATTACTGAAATATAGATTTTTTTATTTATTCACAAAGAACAATTTATGATTTTGTCAAGGAAATAGTCATTGTTCTCTGAATAACAACATAAAGTTTATTTTTCTCCCATAAATCCAAAAAAGGCAGGGATTAAAATATACCAAATCTTGCAAACATTGTGCTGAAGAGAACAAATGAGTTCCATATTCAACTCTGTGATTGAGGTTAAGAAAAGGCTTTATTTTGGAGACATTGGAAGTAGGAGCAAGGGTCATGGATTTCCTCAATGGAGACGTGAGGGAACTTTCTAGGGTGATGGTATTTATATTTTATTTTGCATGGTGGTTAAACAGCTATAATTCACCTGTTAAAATTCATTATCCTAATTGTATAAGATCTGTGTATTTTATTACACAATAACTCAATTTCAGTAGAAAATGATGTGAAAAAAATATTCTAAAAAATTAATTTTTCTGCACACAAAAAACAAAGCTTTGAATTATAAAAGTAGATGTGGACCTCCAATGTCAGAATGACAGCTAAAGGAACTCTTTGAGTTTATTTCTGATAAAACAATAAAATTAGTTAATAATTATATAAAATCTCAACTATCTGAAGTTTCTTGGAGTTATCTAAAAGACAACCACTGTCCCATTTATGTTGGTCTATAAACCACATCTTCAAGTGGCAATTTGTAATGAGTAGGATCCTATATCTACCAGCAGTATGAATTGTGGCAGATGTATGCAATGAGAATAGTTAGCTCCTTTCAAATAAAATAACATTTTATAATGCTCTGTGTAACTCTGCATAACAGACATGCCTTAATTTTTTTCCTCTTACACTTGTTTAACATTTCCCCCACATTTTTGTAGTCCCCATATTTCTCCTCCCACCATCATCACCATAATCCCTTTGTTCCTCTTTCTCACCTGTCTCACTCCACCCCTGCTTTGAATGTTTCATTTCTATGGTCAGCTTGTTAGTTTCAAAACACTATATATGAGTAGCTACCATATGATCCAGTAATTCCACTCCTGGGAATCTCCCATAAAACAATAATTTGAAAGAAAACCTGCACTCCCATGTTTATTGCAGCACTATTTTCAATAGCCAAGATATGGAAACAATTCAAATACCCCCAAACAGATAAATGGATAGAAAAGCCATGGCTTTATTTGCTGTTTCTTTCTCAACCTCCCATGATCATGTTCCTCTGACAAGCTCCCATCAACCATCCTTTATCTCTTGCTAAAGATATTTAAAGTGTTGAGTGAAGCAATTTTATTGAGTTATTCATATATAATATATATATTATCATTAAGCTTCTTTATTTCTCCTCTTGTCAGATAACATACACATGTACAATCAAATGCAGTTACTAGGTGCTTCCTAATTAAAGTATCTTTGATTGAGCTTTGCCATCTCTCATGTCACCCCTCACTTCTACTCCTTTGTGTTCTCTCCTGGTTCCTAGAAGTTGATTATACTGCACAAGGCAAAGCAATTTGGAGTCAGAAAGAACTAAATTTTAATCTATGGGTTATCACTTTCCAGCTGTGTGTTTTGATGGTAAAAATCCTTATCGTTTTATTCTTAAAAGAATTTTTATCTGATGTCCCATTGTGTGATATCAATTAAGTATTGATGTTCATTGTTGAAAAACAATAGTGTATACTACATAATTATATCACTATATATGGTAAAGATCTTTAATCTGTAAGTCTCTGTTTTTTGTCTGTAAAATGGAAATAGTGTATTCCAGGTTGTAAAAATGAGATGGGATAAGGCATGAGAAAGTATTGCCATTTAGCAGTCATTTACTAAATCACTCTAGCTTCAGTTAACACTGTGGATGCTGAGAGTGAGATTGCAGTGTTACAAACCATCCAGAAACGGACAGGCAGAAAACTCACTCAGTGCTAGCACCAAACTGCTTTGCCTTAGTCAGCTGTGATTGTCAAGTTGCAGATGAGAAGGTTAAAGTGTAAGTCATTCAGAAGAGATAGTCTTTGTAGGAGAAATGCATATTGCTGCCCCCAATCTATTATTCTTTCTGCAAGGTTTTAAAAATGACACCAAAGGAAAATGTGTTTCCATTTGCTTTTCTCTATTTTTTATTGTTGCAGAATATGTAATTTTCCACCATGATTAATAATGTAGCATCTCAATTATAGTTGTGAAGTTCAGAAGTCTATGCCCATTATCTTCTATACAATTATAAATGTCATTTTGAAAACTTCATGTCAATGCACTATATACTCTGGGTATTCCTCAAGTAAGTATAGGCAATACTATAATTTGGAAAAGAACAAATGTAACTGTGAGTTATTGCACTTCATGCTGTTATTAATAAAGTAAAGATAAGTGACAGTTTGAAGTAATACAAAACCATTTTCTGAGGTCATCTGCTTCATTAGAAATGAATTTTTAAAAAATCTGTTTCTCTGCCTTCATTTTAATCTCATTTATCTGTCTATTTTTCTGTCATCTATCTTCTAGCTAATATCATCTGCCATCTCCCTCTTTGCTTCCCACTTCCTTCCTCTCTTTTGCCCTCTGCTTATCCACCTATGCATCTATCCACCTCTATTTTCAGAGAGGACACTAGGATAGCTAGCAAAAAAATTAGTGGTGTGGAGGTAGGGCCTAGAATGAGTAAATTTTTTAAAAATTAAATCCATTATCATGAGTGCCTGTGATTTCAGTAAAAGCTGAAATAATGTCTAAATGTCTAAAGACACTTAACTGTGTTACTGCTAATGAGCCCTTACTAAAGTGAATAGAACCACATGCTTTTGGTTGGTGCAGGCAGCTGTTTTGGTGACATACAATCAAACAAGGCTTATTTTTAAATGAAGTTTTAATTGAGAGGTTACCTTAGTTTGTGAAATATCAATGTGTTCTTTAAAAAAAAATGAAGTTGTGACTCCGTCTAGAGTTTTGACAGATAGCCATAAAAGCAGATGATTTCTTCGTGGTTGAATGGAGTCCTAAGCAGGAACACACAGAGATGTTACCTCAGAGGTTATCTAGAAAGAACTATAAATCTTTAGATGTGCTTGAGATTTTATATTTTCTTCCCAGAACTCCTTTAAGGCTTTTCTACATTTTCAAGGCTTCCTTTTAAATCCATCAATATAAATATTGAACTGCTTGGGAGGAAGCATTCATTCTGTACTTTTGAGATTATCACTTATTTTATGTACAAGTACAGACTAGTCCTTAAACTGTTGAGAAAATAATGGCAATAAATGAACATCAAATACTTAATTCATGATTTATTAAAAGTCTCCCATGGGATAGAGGTGACAGAGTCTAGAGAAACATTGCTTCAGACATGGGGACTGGTTAAGAAACTGTGATGAGGACAAAACATGTCTCACCCAGAGAAGATTTGAAAAAAGTCACATGAAAGATATATCTTAGCTAAATTAGGAGAAACAATATGACTTAAGTAAGGAAAAAGCAAAGGAAAAAGGCATTCTCTTCTAAAGAAAAGGATATGTGCTGATGCCTAGAGGAAAGTCTTATGTAGGAGTTCTCATTTTATTGTGTGGTGTATGTTGCATGAAGTCTTTAGAAAGATTTGAAGAGGTGCTGATCTAATACTATTTTGGTTTAGGGAAGTTGATGTGGCAATAATTTGTGCATGGGCAGAAGTGAAAATCAGGACAATTAGTGAAACCTGTTTCAGTGAATCAGAATTATAATGATTGGGATGTGGCTTTAGAGATGTCTATTTAAAAAAAAAAATCCTTCTTACTTTGCTGTTATTTGGGTAAAGGCATTGAATAAGGCAAGGAAAGCTAGTTCCATTTTCTGATGTGAACATTGACATGAACATTGACATGCTAATAACTGCAACAGAAGACATGAAAGAAGCATCCAATGGGGATGAATGGAGCATATAGATGATACAGATGATTTTGCATATGAGACTTTAGAAATAATGTATGTACATGACAATGTCCAGTGTAAATGGGGTATCGAGATCTAGAATCTATAAACAGAGAGAGACTAGCAAGTAGATTTAAAATCATAAATACAGTTGCAGGTTGAAATAATTCAAAGCACATTGCAATGCTTTAAATGAAATGTGTGCAATGAGAAAACATTTTCATTCAGGTTAATTTTCTGATGCTGAATGATTATAACTTTGGCTGAATTTGTCCAAACCCCATCAACGTTTCTACTTACTTATATCTACCATAACCAGACACTTATCAGAATCTGAGTGATAGTAATTTACCAGGAAACATATCAGCAGAATAAGTTTGTACAACAGAATGATTTGATGAGAAAAATCAACACAAAATATGTATTCTAATCTAAAAAGATAAGCTTTCCATCTTAAAATTTATTACTATACTATATTTTCAAATTATCAGTATGGTTTGTGTGATGACATTTCTGTAGTAACTATCAAAAGCTCTTGATATGTGTATGTGTGTGTAGACCAGAGTTTATGATTTTCTTTGTGTTTTCCTAACACATAAAGTAAAAATGCATAATGCTGACATTTAATAAATATTTACTAAAGGATAAATGTATTACCAAGTTTCTTAAATTAACTTTTAAAGTCAATTGGTGTTAGATTACTACTAATTCTAACCACAACTGTGTCTTATGGAGAGAATATTCAACTATGTAAGTGGAAGGTTTCTTTAGGACACCTGAATATTTTGGGAGCATGGACACTGAGGTGTAAGGAAAGTGATTCTAGTGATATTTGTAACATATACAGTTAGCAGCTGAATGGGCTGTTTGTGTTCAATGAACAATCCCTCCACTGTTATTTTATTTTTTTTTCCTGCTTTGTCTCAGTAGAAGTCAATGGGAATTTCAAGAATTTACAATGTCTGACTTGGCTTCCTCTTTCCCTTCAGCAGGCGGTGGCGGAGGCGGGGGCTTGAGCATCGTTGGCCAAGACTAAGGCCCAAGACCTTCACGGCAAGAAAAACGAAGAGCTGCCGAAACAGCTGGATGAGTGGAGATGTCTCAGCTGCGTGTCACCAAAGTGACCTGCAGCGTGGCATCCAAACTCTCCAAGTTATGTATTGTTCGCAAATTCATCGCCCATGTTCTCACCATCATTAACCAGACCCAGGAAGAGAACCTCAGAAAATTCTTCAAGGGCAAAGAAGTACAAGGTCCTGAACCCACGGCGCAAGAAGACGCGCGCCATGCGCCACCTTCTCACCAAGTTGGGGACAGAGCCTGACGACCAAGAAGCTGCAGCCCAAGGAGCAGCTGTACTGGATGCGTATGCGGAAGTCCACGGTCAAGGTTGCGGTGTCAGCAAACAGACTGCCTGTAAAAAAAACCAAAACAAAACAAAACACAAAAAACGGGGGAAAAAAATTCTGACTTGAATCCTGTAATAAGAAGAGCGGATACTAAACTTTGAGCCTCATATAAAATATCAAACATGGAAAATTTGGCATGGTTGTATCATGGTTGTATGGGTGACATAAAAACAACAAACTAATTCTGACAGAATTATAGGGCAAGAAGTATAAAATCAAGTTATTACAAAGCCATGCGTCCTTTGAAGTCTGTGTGGGAGGAACTTTTGCTCCTTCCACTTCCTGTGCACTGGTGTTTCCTGACTTTCAGAAACTGCTCTGAAATCTCTGCTTCCCTAGCCAAGCGACATTTTCTCCCTAAGCTTGTGTCGTCACATGGTGTTCACTTCTCTGTGTGTGTTTTTGTATTTGAGTTTTGCTGATTTTCTAAGGACATTAATGTCATATTTGCATAGGTATTATCCTAATGAACCCAGCTTAATCTAATTTCATCTGCAGTGATCTTATTTATAAAAAAGGTATATTCATAAGTACTAGAGGTTAGTACACACACATATATAGTATATACACACATATATGTAATATATATATTTGCACATATATATTTTGTGTGGGACATAATTTAATCAGTAATAGTTGTTCTTTGTCTAAGACATTAATTCTGTGCACCCAGAAAGTATGTAATTGAAAACAAAAAAAAAATTAAATGCCTTTTCTTACTTCTATGATGTCAAAAAGAAAGTCAGAAAACCTAAAATTTTAAAACAGATTTTATTTTCTCTTAGAAGCTTCTAGAAGATACTTCCAAATGGTGACATTCAGAGTTTCAGGAAAAAAGTAGTTTAACCTTCAATAATTCTGGAACAAATGTTTCCTTTTGATAATCATTGACTTTAATATCCTTGCAAATATTTAAACTATATTAAAGATTGTTAAATATTACCTGTGGAATTTCCCATGTTATTTCTTCTTATAGATAACTTATAATGCTACATTTAATTGGGGCAATGACAGTCTGCAGACATCATAATTTTTGGTCTGCTCTTTAGGAAGTGTACATCTGCCACTAATGTGTAGAGGTGTCCAATTGCATTCTCAATTGAATTGCTGCATAAACATTAAAAGTAAACAAATATCTCCTCTATTTAGGTGAATTTTATTTCTTTGTTCATTTAGTTGACATTTCATCCATTAATGATTAAGAATAAAGTTTCATGTATGTTGTATTAAAACTTTCTCACATTTATCTTTTCAATTTAATCTTTTATTATTTAATAAGAAATTCCATCTTACAATTTGCTTTGTCATATTTTACACAATGTAGAAATTCTTTGCCTTTATGAATATAAGTCAAATGCATCTACTATGGAAAGACATAGAGCAAATGTCAAAAATTTGGGGGAAAGAGATTAAAAGAAAGAAACTTTTTTATTCTTATTCATTAATTCATCAAACCAACAGACATACTGAAAACTAGCTCCACAAAATCTTATGATGAGTTAGCCATGGTTCCTAGTAATAGGAAGTTAGGGTTTGTTGGGGGGAGGGGAAAAAGAATGAGAGAGAGATATTACTAAGTATTCCCTGTTTCCATGGTAGATGTTATTGTATAGTCACATATAGAAATAATGAGTATCAAAGAGAATACTTCAGTATTTCTTGAAGGATGAAAAAGAAAAGATTTCAAAGAAAGTCTCTACCTGAGCTGGATGACAAGGATGAGTAGAAGTAATTCATAAAGGTCAGAAAGGATGAGATATTTCAAAAATAAGAATATGATGTGCAAAAATGGGGAAACTTCAATTAGATTGTATATTCAATGTAGGTGGTGGTCATTTCTCATTCAATAGCTAGCTACTGAAACTAGATTAGGTTATGAAACTAGATTATTGAAACTAGAACATAAACGCTGCCTTGCATGATACTTATGTTTAAAAATAAGTCAGCAAGTAGATTAGGTTATGAAACTAGATTATTGAAACTAGAACATAAACGCTGCCTTGCACGATACTTATGTTTAAAAATAAGTCAGCAAGTGGAGGCATGTAAATATGCAAGAACTAATGGAAGGTATTGAAGGGAAAGGTTTTTTTGTTTTCTCCAGTGTGAGGTGGCGTTATGATGGTGGTGTTGCTGGAAAAAGTGGAACTGGTTTAAGTCTGTGCCCTTGAACCTGATAATCATTCTATCAAATAAAAACATAACTATTTTACTAATACTTCAGAATTACTTAATAGACTCATATGCCTGATATGGGCTAAAATGTTAGGCCTGGTATTTATTTATTTGTTTATTTATTTATTTATTATTTTTAAAGTTAATCTAACAGTTTTTAAAAGTTATCTATCTAAAGTTTAGTATAGTTTTAAAATTGGCAGGATATATCTAGATATATCTATGGACACATATCTATCATCTATGTATCTACCTATATGGACACATAAATATAACTATGCCTATCATATGTATCCTACGAAAGAGAAAAGGTATTATTGTCATCAAAATACCCTTGAGTTATTACCTGGATTCTGTCATCTGATGCAGATGGAATCCTTTGCAGTTCCATTCTGCTTTACAGATGTCAACAAGTCTAATTTACTTTCCTGACTTTGTTGCTTTACAGAACATGATGGATTTCATGTTTTCTGCAATCCAAAATGCTGGTATCTTGTTTAGGAATGGAAGACTGGTGTGTTTCCAAATGATAATCATGTAACTTGGAAGTCAGATTTGAATTTATTCAGTGTATCTTCTGATGCGAATTCAGAAGTAGGATGACCACAATTTGTCTTCTTGACTTTCATAACCTAAAATTGAGAAATTTCATCCTTCTTTCATAATACTAAAGGAAGCTATAAGGGAAAGCATTTTACTTTGTGCCTCTGGTAGGAGTCAAATTATAAATAAAAATTTCTTCTCTGTGCAAAGTACACTGCCGAGTAAGGCTTGTTAGGATATATCATGACAAGAAGTGCTCATAATGAAAAAAAAATTCTGTCTTAAATCTTAATTTAAAAAAAGCAAACCCCAAATGATACATATACTATGAATGTGTTAGCTTTTACTACAAGGATGTCATTAAAGACCCCCAAAACAGTTTGTGATGTGCCCAACTCTTCATAACATATTTCTGGTTCTTTACTAGCTGATGTCAGCCAAAATCTCTGTGTCTTTACACTCATTATTGGAGGTATTCCCTACTTGTTCATGATTTAAATTTCCATAAAAGTGTAATGAATATGGAGCTGGCATTAAAATGTTATTAAGATGACAACTTATGATCAATACCTCTTTAGCTGGAGATGGTGATAGGACTTTCCCTCTATTAATTACAACAGAGATTTTATATGACTGTTCATTAATCATTTTATTTTCATTAAGATGTCTTTTAAGATGTAACAGATTCAAAAAATCTGTTTTTCTATGACACCAGAATATTTCAGTCTTAGGTGGTTGAGAGGGACTGAGTTAGTTTTTGGAATGTAGGTTTGCTCTTTTCTATTTTGCCCTTCCTGCATTTAAAATATTCTTCGGTGGCATTTTCCCATGATCGTATAGATATCAGTTGAGAGTTAAAACAATATTAATGTTCCCAGTTCAGGGTTGTGAAATATATCTAGGTGTGAATTTTTAGGTATCAAGTAGCTATGGGTGAAACTTAGATCGACTCACTTTTATCATAGACATATGAGCTTAATTGGTTCCTGGAAAATTGCTGTATATTGTATGTTTCTATAAAGAACTTAAATATTAAGTACCAGTAAATCATGACAGTAGAAGTAAGTACACAGGAAATAGAAGCAGATTCTGTCTTGAAATTTCTGCTTTGTTCTTTTGATATTCATTTATTTGCCATGTGCTTGAATTCATTAATAAGTAGGTGACAGTAGCTTTCAACTACTTAAGAACAATATGTATAATTAAGAGTTAAAATATTTTAAAAGTGAGATTGACAATAGTGTCATGGCCCTTTAAGGAATGGTAAAGCACAATGTACATTGGTCATTAGATGCCTGAAATCATGTGTCAAAGTTCTCCTAATCGAAAAACTTAGGTGAGTAAATGTAACTAGTGTGTCATTAAAAGAAATTTATATTTAGAAGTGATTTGCAGTAAAGACAAATACATCTTGAACTTTCCAGCCAGTTTGAGGGAGGGGTGAAGATTGTCAAATTAAATGATATGTATATTTATTTCTATATGCCTCATTCAATAATAGAACGTACAGTAAATAAGTAATTATAAATGAAAAAGGAAGCACCATGGAAAACATCTGTGGCAAAATGTATGTATGTAAATGATAAACTAAGAAAAATTTATAATGTAATGCAGAGCACAAAGAATATATTTGAGCCTGTTTAATTGGAAAAACTGTTGAGTTCTAGTACTTAGTGACAAATTGGATGTATAATGGGCACTCTACCTCCACAGACACAACATTGGTTCACCAAAAGATCCAGCAACATACCTCAAATAATTGAATATAAGGACTCAGTTATAATATGCCTAAGTTTACTCCAACTTTATTCAATATGATCAAAGGGTGTAGTTTAACACAATGTGGTAAATCTGTGTAATGAAATTTTGCTCAACAATTAAAATGAAGAGCTGATGTCCACTACTTTATAGATAGATAAACCTTGTAAGCATTGTGCTAATAGAAATAAACCAAACATGAAAGGACAAATGTTTATCTAAACTAGACAACTCATGGAGAGAAAGTAGAGAGATTAGAGGAAGCAGGCACCAGAAATAAATGATGACAATGTGGAGTTAGTGCTTATTTGGATACAGAATTTGGTTTTGAAACAACAAAATATTTTGAAGATAGATTTTGGTGATGATTGCACAACACTGCAAAGGTAATTAACTAAGGTAAGTGTATCATATATTTAAAAGTAGTTAAGGTAACTAGTGCTGTGATAAATATTAGAGTACAAGTTTCCTTTAGAATAAGTGCTTTTGTGTCTTTTTGGTAGATTCCCAGAAGTGGGATTGCTGGGTATTTAATAATAATAAAACAAATAAATTAATTAAAATAAAATTTTAAAAATGTATAAAAAAAAGGGAAATATTTAAAAGATACAAACTTTGCAGTCTGACATTCAAGACTTTCAACATGTGGGAAAAAGTAAAAAAAAAAAAGCTACGGTAACAGATTTGATGATATAATATTTGCCATGGTAAATTTATTAAAAATACAGACACAAAAGTGAGTTTTTATATATGTATCAGAATATATGTAGAAAATAACGTATCTTACTATACCATTATGACATACATTGGAATTTCACCTGTCTTAGAAAATGTATATTTAAAGATGAAATACTTGACCCATAAGCAAACCGAAACTTCATGATTGAAACATCAGTTTGAAGACCTCACTGAACTGTTATCTTGCTTGTGCTTGTCATGCTCTGAGTAAGCCTAGGTTACAGAAGTCATATGGAAGGACCTGGAGGGAAGGAAAATGATGACAATTCTTGTTTAAGTAGGGGCAAGGGGAGTGGGACACCAATGGAGGAAGGGGAAAGGGAGGATATATATAGCAGTGAATTGACCCAAGTCATACCTTAAACTTAATATAGTGATTTTAGTGACTCCACTTAACAGTCTAGTTGCAGTATTATTCAACAATTCCAAAGATTCATAAAGCATAAACTTTTTATTGCTTTTAACTATGAGGTCTTGCATGATTCGTTGCATAGTAAATCTACTATTGAAATGGATTTATTCCATTTCATTTATTCATTTTATAAACATAGTGACATTTACAGGACCTACCTATTTTAGATATTCTGACTTCTTTTCATCAATACTTCCTTCATGGATTCCTACTTTTTTTCCCTCTTTTCCTTACAATTCTTCATGAATTCATGATATCTGAAGTTTGATCTGACTGAAAATACCCAAATTTAATTGGGAAAAAATATATTTTGCCAACTCAGAAAGTATCTATGCAAAGATTACCTTTACTTTTCCAAGTTTATTCCTCACTCTTGACCTGTGTGTTAAATCTACATTCTTTACACTATTTAGTGTGATTATCTCATTTAAAGTATAAGACTACCCTCAGTGGTAGATATACAAGCAGCATTTCTGTGTTGATAAGAAGACTGTGGGTCAGAGTGGTCTTGATGATGACTCAGCACCCCAAAACTGTATGTAGTGATTTGTATTTTAAATCATTTCTATCTGGGTAACTATAACATATTCACAGATCAGAGAAAACTCAAGATGACATGGCTAATCTTAAGGACTCTCTGGCCTCAAGGAATCTTTATAAAATTAAGAAATAGTTCTCCTTGGAGAGAAGATGGGTCCTTGCACAAGCATAGCTTGCAGCAAAGAAGTGTGTGCCCTGTTCCTGCTCAGCTATAACTTTTATTGAGAAGTTTATCAATACATGATGTAAGTGCTCATTAATTCCAAGGGCAGATAATTACTACATGCAAGAAAATAGTTTTGCAGACATGTTTTCTAGACAAAGCAAAATGTGGTGTATCAGAAAGTAAGCAGATTTAGGGTTTTCCCAGGGCAATTATTTCCCATGCACTAATGGCCCTGCATGCTTGTGCACAGGGTCAAATTGCTTGTTGGGTCTTCCTTCAGGGCAAGTCATCCATGGTCAGAACCTGCACCATTCAGTTCCCAACAGTGTGTGTGCATGTGTGTGCATGTACACACCCTCCAACTTCCTCCCAGAATGTGATCTTGTGCCACAGTGCTTCACTGGGTGAGAGGAGTTCAGGTAAAATTGCATTCTTCACAGGTCCACGAGGGCCTTAATGCAGAACACAAGGTGTGTGACTTTGCCTGTCAACGGCTCCAACATCTCTATGTTGAGCGCACTTCAAGACAAGAAACTTCCATTCCTGATCATCCCTGTTTACCCCAAATCTTGATTTATCCAGTTCTGGCCCTAAATCAACTTAGTTTCTACATTGCTTCTTTTCCTTTTAAGTCATCACCAAAATAAACAGAGAACTGTTCTTAACTTGTTTATCTTGTCCTCTCCTTATTCTGTCTAGTTAGTTTCATGTTCTCTCGTACATTAGTTTGCTTTGTAGACATGTGATAGTCATTTTTGAGACTATAAATGGCAGTAAATTTAAATAGGACATAGTCATTTGTTGACATGAAATATTTGACTTTTTTTAATAATGGGATAACATTGAAACCTGATAATTAGATACAAAAATATTTTGAAAAACCCTTGTGGTACAGTTTTCTTGAGGAAATTATGGTCCTGTGTTTTCCTATAAACTCTTATATTGTGAATCTTTTTTTCATGGGACAGATCCTTGCTGGTCTCAAAGATTAAGTATAATTGCATAGTTTGGAAAACATATGCTTGACGGGTATCCATTTCAGAGTATGTCACAAATGAGTTTTTCAGATTCCATTCTTAAAATTGGGTCTGGTAATTGCTCCTAAGCAACTAGTTACTATTTTATCAAGTGATTTTTGGGCTCCCTGAAGTAGCAATCAAGAATGCATAGACCTTGTATACCAAACCATCTCACCTGGTCCCTGCAGAACATAATCATGACCTTTATTTTTAAACTCTGTAGCAAAGATTTTGAACAGATCCTTCTCTACTCTGTAATGGTTCATGTTAGACTATGGATTTTACAGAGATTGAAGCTGGGCCCCCCCATATGGGCTGCTGTTATTCATTGAGAAAAAATGTAGGCATTGCTATCACCTGCATTTGAAAACAACAGAGATTAAGAAACAGCCTAAAGCCAGATAGGTCACTTCCCTTTTATTCCTTTGAAGCCTTAGCAGACTCGGTGAATGTCTAAGCAGACTTAGTGAATATGCTAATGAAGGGTTCTGGGGACAGGTGCCCAAGGCCCAGATGGGAAAGGGAAGTATGAACCACCAGGGGAGTGTGATTGTTAACTGGGGGCCTCTGGTTTGATGATGGGAGAGGGAACAAGGAGAGGTTTTAAAAAAGGAAGAGAGCAGATAGGTTATAGATTTGGGGAGGAGCTGAAAGAGAGAGCATAGCCAGAGCAAGAGCCTGGAAATTGGCATTAGGCATAGAAGTTTTTGGCCTCAGGAGAAGGACCCAGGAGTTGAGTCCTTTTGAGCTTTCCCACCTCCCCAGCTCTCAGGTCCCTTCGTGGTTGCCAACTGAAACCAGCTAAGAAAAAGGAGGCTTTCTGACTTAAACTTAAATCAGGTAGCTGAAGCTTTCTAACTTGAACACAGAACCTGCTTGCTTCTCCCTATGAAGCAGACACAAAGCAGTTAATTAGCATTTTCACTGACCACCTATTATTTGTATGCACAAACAAACTAGCTGGTTCTCAGCAACCAGCTCCAAAATCTGCAGAAAAAAAAAAAAACAACAAAAAAAAACAAAAAACAAAACAAAAAAACCTTATAAACTACATTTTAAACCTTACTCTAGTTTACCTCAATTTACCCTCTTGCAAAATTCCCTAGATCCTTTCCAACCATCCCCAACCTTCTCACCAAAATGCCAAGCCAAAACAAGACTCTCAGAGTGCAGACTAATTTTTTACTAAACAAAGTAATTTCCTAATTACTGCAAAAAGAAACGTAATAGAAAAACTCTAATTACTTCAACATTGTCCAAAACTTTTCTCAACATTGTCTAAAGTCCTTTTCCCAGATTGTCCAAAAACCCCCAGTCTCTTAGTCCTGATCATCTCACCCATGTCCAGTCAGAGTTCATCAAAGCGTGCTCCAAACATCCTTCCTTCTCCTTGGCATGTTACATCCAAACATGTAGATGAAGACTATCTGCTCCTTGCTGTGTCTCTTCACTTCAAGTGGTAAAAAAACAAAACAAGACTCTGAAGAACAGGAACCAATAGCAGATTTATTAAGGCCTCCGCAGGCTGACTTTAACACACATACTCAGCTTAACCATGCTAAAGCTGTGAGTCCACAGGTTTGGGCCATGGCTGGGCTTGCCCACACCTCAGTCACATGGTCTGAACTATGTTGTCCTTTCCCCAGCATGCAAACCCCAAAAATGGCTAAACCAAAAATGGCAGATCTCCAAATGGCTAATCCCAAAATGCCTGAACTTTCTTTATGTTTCAACTTCCCTTATATACCTTTCTTTCCTAAACCTTCCCTCGGAGAAAACTCCTGGGGGGAGAAAGTATTGTTAGGCAGATATGCCAATCAAGTTGTTACCCAGCTCTTAGTAACATTTGCAATTCTAAAGCAAGAGACAATGGCACCCATAGCTAGGTGCCCTCCTTCAAGGTGCTGCTTTCTAAAATTTTGCAATTCTATTGTAACAGGAATTCTTTATCAAGATGCTACTTAACTTTCTAAAATTTTGTAATTCTATTATCAAATATATTTAATCTCTGTTAATGACTTGGTATCAAGATGACATCACCACTCAATCTTATTAAATTTGACATTTTAATTTTGAACAAAACTTCCTGTCTGGATTATAAAAGTCAACATAAAGCCAAAAAAAAAAAAAAAATTCCCGCAAGCTTAAATATGCCTGTAAATCACACAACAGTCATACCCCAATCAAGTATAAATGCAATTCAGTTCCGTCCTTTTGGAGAACAAGATAACTTTCCCTCTTTGATATTCTGCATTTACTGGCATTTTGTTGTCAACTGGCTTCTCCTTATGAAACAGGGTATAAAAGAGACTTTCTGACTTTATCTTTAACTGGTTACACCTATCTGCCTGCTTCTCTCTCCACCTTTGCCATTGATATGCAAACATCAGCTACTAGCTTCTCTCTGCTTTCTTTCCCTCTTTCAGACCTAAAAAGAAAAACTTTAAAACACTGTTTAAACTTTCCACTCATGGGTTCTTACCACCATACCCAGGCTTCTCACCAAAAATACCAAACCAATGCAAGACTATCAGTGCAGACTAATTTATTTCTAACAAAGTGACTTTCTAATTACTACAAAAGAAAACATGTAAGACTCAGATTACTTTAACATTGTCCAAAACCTTTCTCAACATTGTCCAAAGTCCTTTCCCAGATTGCCCCAAATATCCTCAGTCTCTCAGTCCTAATCATCTCACCAATGTCCAGTCAGAGTCCATCTCCAGATGCTTGAGACATGTTCCTTTGACTGCTCCCTTGGCTTGCTCCTTGTCTTCCACGCTGTCTTCTCCTTGTCACCTTCAGGTAGCAGGAACTCCATGGTGCCAAACCAGCAAAGTTCACTTTCTTCTCAGGCCTAACTTCTGCATGGCCTCTTTCAGACACAAATCAAACTCAGCAAAACAAACTCCAACACGGAATTCAAATCTGCAAACTCCTTAACTGCATTCAACACACATGCTGCCAGCCTGGGTCAGCCAAGGGTTGCAGGCCCCTGGTGGCACATGGCCAAGCTCACATGGCTCACATCTTTACAAGATGGCCAATTCCCATCTCTCCTCCATTGAACCTCTCTCTCTATTCCCTCTCCATATTGGAATCCCAATGGAATCCTTCTCTTTGTTTGCACACCCTTTATATACCCTGATTTCCCACCTTCCAGGAAATCTGTTTCACCTTGACCATTTCACTTTTTTGTCCCCCTGCATCTCCCTGAAGGGAAATTCCAGCTAAGGTCATTCTCCCATTTTAGCATACCTGTCCTTGAAATCTGCAATCTTACACAGGAGACAATGGGGGGGGGGGGCACACCCTATCACTTACACATCTAAACATTCACATTTGAAAAATAAAATCTGACTGTTCTAAAGGCATATTTGTACAGGAAAATAATGAAAATAACATTGAAATATTCCATAAGTCAGAATAGAAAAATAAAATATACTTATTTTCTGGTTTTTTTTTTTTTACATTTTAAAATCACTATTATACCAGGATTAAGAACTGCGCAGTAGAGTATAAAACCTCATGGTAGGTTTTCAGTGATTTCTAGGATTCTGTATTTTGTTACTTTAAAGACCAACCGCATTGTACTGATGTCATCCTTTAATTATTTTTTTATTGTTTACTTTTAGCATCTACACATTTGTTCTTTGCATGATTTTTGGTTCCCTTGGGAAAGCCCCGCCCCCGCCCCATTCCCTCTCTGGCTCTCCTTTCTCTTTACTGTTTGTTGGTTCATTTAGCCCTTAAGTTCCCTTCCCTTCCCTTCCCTTCCCTTCCCTTCCCTTCCCTTCCCTT
>PVHY01023866.1:0-20371 GCA_004024945.1 Uropsilus gracilis
GTGGTGAGGGGAGACAGGGATCATTTCTCTGAGCTCCCCCACCCTCTGGGGGAGGAAGGAAGCCTCGGTTGTGAGAGGTGGAGAGTGAGGGGAAGTGTTGGGGTCAAGAATGGGAGGCAGGGCCAGCACCAGGGTGCTGAAATGGGGGCAGGAACTGAGAACAGTGGAAGCAAGGAGACCAGTATGTGAAGACAAGCATTCAGGCCAAGACCCCAGCATGGAGGCCAGATGCAGTGGCATGTATCTTTAATCCCAGCCTTGGGAGGCCAAGGTTAGGAATCGCTTGAGTCTGCAGGCTCGAGACTACGCCAGGCAACATAGCGAGACCTAGTCTCAAAAAATAGCTGGGCGTGGTGGTGCGCACCTGCAATCCCAGCTACCTGAGAGGCTGAGGCTGAGGATCGCTTGAGGTGGGCATGAAAGTGGACCCCCAAAGTGATTTGGAGTCCATGGAGTGGGTTGACATGTAGGTGTGGGCTCCAGAAGTGAGGGTGAGGACTGTGCACTTTGCTGGGCCACGAGTGGCTGCCAGCCGGCCACCCAAATCCCGGAGGCTGCGGTGAACGAGTTGGCAGGCAAAATAATCATTTCTGAATCTACTCAGCTGGGAGGTGCCCACATAGAGGGGGCATGAACCTGGCCTCCCAGAGCTGGAGGTGCATACTAGGGTGTGCTCGCTGTCACCACACAGATGGAATTCAGAGTCAGTTGGTCCATATTCACTGTGGAAGTGAGATGGAGAGAACCCGGCCCTGAGTTCCTGAGCCCCCTACCAGGTCAGAGGGGGTACAAGCAGTAGCAGGAAAAGCATGTCCCTGGCACAAGACTTGTGCAGAGGCTACCGGGCATTTTGCAGAGGGCATCCCTACACCAAAGACGTTGGAATCATCCAAACCTTGGCCAGGATCAGCAGACAGGATTTCAAATGAAGAGTGGAAGCACCTGGAATAACTCTTAAGGTGGCCTGACAGCAGGTTCTCAGCAATGGCTTCAGGAAGCTGGACAAGGGCCACACATCCCTCCCCTGACCCCCAACACAGCTAGGTGCTGAGGAAACAAAGCTCTCCTCAGGGCAAACCTCTTCCTCTAACAAACCCTTTTCTCTTCACTGAAGGAGCCGAGAGGTTCCACAGGACTATTGCCTCCCCAGGATCACTTCTCTGCTCCACCTCCGGACCTCGCCACGGCTACTCCTGGGACGCACTAACATGACCCAAGGACCACCCATGTGGCCACTGGGATCTAGCCTGGAGAGGACAGCTACCGGGGATGCCCCTTGGCATAGTCTCTGAGGGGCAGGGCAGGAGCCTTGCAATCAGATGCCCTGGACTCATGGCAGGTCGCCTCCCTACACCTACACCTACACCTAGACCAGAATTCATGTCCTTTTTGCTTTGGATTTGGACCCACAATTGCTTACTAATGTTGCAGTCGCCAGAATATTTTACCGTGACTGGTAAGCTTGTACAGTTAATTTATATAGGTGGAGCCATATTTAATATTCTAAATTTCAGAGTAAGAGATGGTCTTGTCTCCTACAAGCATTACATGTATGTCATTTCAACAGAACTTAGGGAGGGTCCTGGAACTCATTTCTTTGGCCTCTGCACTCAGAAAGAGGCTGCAGCCAGCCATCTTCCTGGCCCTGCAGTAGGACCAGCTACCAAGTTGACAGAATGAGCATTGTGGAGGGGTCCCTCAGATGCCCTGAAGCCTTCCTCTGCTCCAGGGCTGACCTCAGCCGAGCTCACTGTGCGGAAACCCAACTGGCTCTAGGAAGTCCAAAGGGACCTTGAGCCAGAAAGTCAGTTAGGAAGAAAAGTGCCTCCTTCAAACAAAAAACCGAACCAAATAAATCATTTTAGTTTAAGAGCACCAATTCTGTGCCTGCTTTCCCTTGCTTTCTGTAAAAATGGAGGTTATGCCTCTTGCTTTATTAGGATGGGATTCTCAGACCAGAGAAAGGGCTGGGGATGGGAATGTGGGTCCCGAGTCCAGCTCTCTTCTGGGGTGCCAGATTCTCAGAGAAGTTAATGCTACAAGTTCAGCAATCTGGACACAGCTGCTGGCCACCTGTCACCTCACACCTGGAAGTCCTTGTAAGCTCAGCAACAGAGCTTGAGCCCGATGAAGCCCTGTGGTGGTGGAGCTAACAGCAGGTGTGAGAACCCAGAACTCCTGACCCTTTATCCTCACCTGCCAAACAGGCCGAATGATACCTTCACCTCACAGAAATCATGAGGCTCCAAATAAAAATATAAGATTGAGAAGTAAACGAAAATATTTTCCTAAAATGTCACCTTGAAGTTTGTGAGAACCGTATATTTTTCTCCCCACTTAATTGGACCCCTAACCCAAAGTGGTATTGGAGCCCTATGTTCCTCTAGTGTTCCCATTCAAGAGCGTGGTCCCAGCAGTGACTGATGCTGCCTTGGACGGGGTGACACCAAGCAGAACTGTCAAGAGGCCCACCTTTCCTGCCCTTTGCTGGCTAGAGAAGGAGCATGTCTGTTGACTGAGGTTTGATGGCAGAACCTGAGAGGAGCAGAAAAGCACACAGGGCTGCCTGCTGTTCTAGAACCATATGCAGCACAGGCACACACAGTCACATGTCCGTGGCCCTCCCCCCAGAGCCCGCTAGACAGGAGGCTCACGTGTTTTAATCTAAACTTTTCAGAGACCACAATCATGAAGTCCCCCACCCTTAAAAGCCCAAGCCAGTGGGAAGTAGTGGGTGTTTGCTGGCTGTGGAAAACGGGAGGTACAAAGAATGGTCATGTGCTGGTCAAACTGTTGAGGTAGATGGACTTTCAGTGTACCATTCTATCTTTATGAGCAACTGAAATTTTAAGAAACGGAAACAGAGCATCTTGCCAAAAAAAAAAAAAAAAAAAAAAAAAAAAAAAAAAAAAAAAAAAAAAAAAAAAAAAAAAAAAAAAAAAAAAAAAAAAAAAAAAAAAAAAAAAAAAAAAGAAGAAGAAGAAGAAGAAGCAGCCCTACAAGTGAGTAGACACTCACTGGGGAACTCCAAAGTAGTAAACACTAGCAACCACACAGAGGGTGACCAGGCCGGAAGCCCATGCCAAGCTGCACACTCCTTGGGCTATGCTGCAGGTCCTCTTACAAGGGGTAAAGCTCCGGGATGTTCTGAGAAGCGTAGTTAATAGTCAGCAATTTACAGATGACTTCTCAGCCCTGGAACCATCCTTCAGCTTCCTGAGAAACGGCAATCAGCTCATCCAGCCCATCATCAAATCAATCACCTTTCCTCCCAGCAGGATGCCAGGGGTGCAGGCAGGCAGGAAGCTGGTTTTCTTGGTGACCTTACCTTGCCACCTCATGGCAGACAAAATTCAACGTTTTTATTAGCTAAGATGCCAACACACGGGGGTGCCCTGCCCTTGAGTTACACTGGGACCTTTTGACCCTGCCACCACACTGGTGGCTCGGGCTGCACGTAGGCGCTGTTGGATCAGTGGAGGTGTGGGTGCCGGGGCAACTCAGAGGGTGGGGGAGTTCCGGAAGGAGGCAGCATCTGTCCACACCAGAAGGCTGGCCCCTATCTCTCGGGGTTAAGGGCCCTCAAGTCCATGTCAGCGAGGGCCCTGCTCTAACTGGCCACAGGGGCCATGGTCTTCTGACACAGCCTGGCCAGCAGCCCTGCCATCTGCAGGAGGGAGTTCACACCTTCTGCTATTTTCATATGAGTGTAGCCAATTTCCTGAAAAACAAATGAAATTTAAATCTGGTTAATAAGTGAGAGAGGAGTTTATTTTTAAAATCTGAATTAATGGTTTGGCTCAAAAATCCGGACAATGAACTCAAACTCTCAGTGGGGAATGAACTCTATGCTGTTCATGGATTAGGTTTTAATTGAAGTTCAATTTATTTCCTAAAAGGATGTTGATGTTTCTTTGAAAGATACTGTGTTTTTTTGGGGGAAAAGCCAGTCTTGGAGAAAACACCAATATCTATAAAACACACATACAATTAAGGACTTGAATCTGTAATACAGAAAGAAGTCTTCAAACGCAGTTGTAAGACAACAGCAGTAAGGAACTGAAGAAGGAGCCGATTCAGCCAGGCACAGTGGCATATGCTTGTAAGCGGCAGCCTAGGAAGCCACGGCGGGGACCAGGGATCAAGGTTCAAGTCCCACTAGCAAGACCTAGTTCCAAAAAATAGGTGGGCATAGTGGCGCGTGCCTGTAATCCCAGCTATCTGGGAAGCTGAGGCTGGGGAATGCTTGAGTTCATGGTACCCTAGGCAACATGAGCCTGTGGTTCCATGGGCAACCTAGTCTCAAAAAAAAAAAAAAGAATGAGCCAATTCAGCAGACACAAGTTGCACAGCAGCACATGAGGAAGTGCCGGCGTAGTTATTAGGTTAGGACGAGCGGGAGTTATGCCTTGGCACAGCTTGTGGAGCGGCTTTAAAAACCAACTCTCTGCAGTGCTGGTGAGGATGTGGGTCCCCCAGGAGGCTCATGCTTTGTTGGCAGAAATCAGAACACGACAGCTAGGAACCAGTCAGGCTGTTTCTTAAAAAGTTAAACACTAGTCGACTCAGTCCCCTCACTCCTGGGAATCAAACCAAGAGAAATGAAAATTTGTGTTCACATTCACACTCTCATGCACACAAGTGTTTACAGGGACTTTACTTGGTGCCAAACCTGGCAGCCCAAAG
Organism: Uropsilus gracilis; assembly: GCA_004024945.1. Lineage (NCBI taxonomy): Eukaryota > Metazoa > Chordata > Mammalia > Eulipotyphla > Talpidae > Uropsilus > Uropsilus gracilis. Next base: position 4,687 of record PVHY01023866.1, read on the forward strand.
GTGATCAGTGTGGCCTGTTTATACAACAAAGGCCGCCGGGGCACCGTAGTGCAATAAAAAGGAAACTTGGTCCATGTTCACACAACAGCACCAGGAGCAAATCCAAAGCACATTAAGTGAAAAGCAGCCAGACTCCAAGGCGGTTCTGCGTGATTCCATTTTATGACCTGTAAAATTCTGTCTGCAAACAGAAAACAATGATTTCCAGGTGCTGTGGGAGGAGCTGACTACAGAGGGGAACATAAACATGTGGAGGGAAGGTGACAGAGTCAATCATCTTGGTTGTTGATGCTGTTTACACTGAAGGTGTAAGGCGCATTTTATAGGGAGATTATACCTCAGTTAATCTGACCTGAGAAAGAAGCAAATACAAACAAATCACTGATGAAGACAATCATCTAAGAAACATGTAGGTCACTGACCAACAGAAGTGCGGAGAACAGAGAATAAACTCCCAGCCCCGGGCCAATCAGTTTCCCTGGCCCCCTGGGGCACTTGCTGAGCATCTTACAGGTGCCAGCCCTGGGAGTAAGACAAAGAAAGCCACAGCATGGCCCACATGCTTGAGGAGAGGTGCTACTATCCCCACTGACCTTAATAAACTCCAGTTTCAAGTATTCAGCCATTTGGAAGGTTTTACATACTCGGAAAATGTTGCTAATAATGTCTTCCGGCGAATAGCCCAGATGCCACAGGTGAGCGAGAATCTAGACAAAGGAAGGCATACAGAGTCTGTAAAGGACCAGGACAAAGGAAGATGAGTTAACCCCAAACCAGTCTTGGGTCTGTAACCCTTCGGGAGCAGTCACCCAAGTGATTCTGAGAAGCAGTTGGAAACCATGGAGCTGCTAGGGACACACCCTTTAGAGTTTGAGGGCAATTTAACTATTTTCCCAGAAGAGAGAACATTGCTAATGGTTTAAACTGCACAGCATAGTCTACTACTACACTTAAATAATGTCCTTATCCCAGGCTCTTCCAACGCCTGTTAGTCATCTTGCACCCCAGAGTACCCCAGAGTAGAGGAGGCTCTCACAGCTAAGCTCTCCCTAGTTGCCAGGATCAGCCCTGAGTGGGCCCACATTTCAGCAGTAGACTCAGCTGAGCACCCTCGGCCCAGCCTCCACCTACCCCACTAGACTGCAGGATCTGAGATCAATTGCTTTCGTCTTTGCTCAGGCATCTGGGAGAATTCAGGGAACAGGGAAGCGCTGTGTCCATACATCTGAAGGTCCCTTTAGGCCCACTCAGCACCCCAGTCCATATGTCTGGGTCTTGGTCTCCCCACCTTGTACTTCAGTTTCACATTAGGTCCAGTGCAGCCCTAAACCCAGCTTCTAGCCTCATTAGGTGGGAGCTGTGGGAGGGAAAGCTGCTATGGTCAGACCAAGGGCCTTAGGTCACCCAGTCCCCAATGATGCCCACTGGAGTCTGCTCACAGCACCAGGCTCTGCAGCCAGGTTAGAACCTCTGCTGGTCCCAGAAGGGGGGCAGGAGTGGTCATCCCCCAACAGGGACTGACAACTTTACTGCAGCGTAAGGAGTTGACGGCCCTTCCCATGTCTTAGGTACAAAAATCCCACCCATTATATTAGGAAAATATGACCTTGAACTCCAGATCTCTACTTTTTTATTAACTTGGGTGAGATACAAATCTTTATTTGTGCTGAAAGGGGGGAAAAAGTGAAGCCATCACATAAAGATGATGGGCTTAGTTCCCACCATACAGGGTGACTCACTTGACCACTGCCTCTGACAGTTTCAGTTTCACCACAGCAAACCCAAACACTCCCCCAGTCTACTGGGGCTCATAGGAAAAAATTCTGCATCTCTGAATCAGCTATCTCATTTACAGGGTGTTCCTAACTCCTAGCATCCTTTTAAGAATTCAGAGAGCAATGCTGTAAAGTCTCTGACATAGTACGATGTACTCTCTCTCTGCCTAGCACACAAATCAAAGGGTCCAGCTCCCCCCCCGCCCCAAGCAGGATGGGAAGTGGCCAACCTTGTAGGCCTCATCGATGTTGGCGCTCACACAGTGCTGGATCATCTCCTTCACAAGCAAGGGGTGGGGCTCGTCACAGACCTGACCAAACAGAAACAAGGGCCTATGAGGGGTTGGGGGCCCCTGGGGGGAGCAGCCTCTCACAACCAACCTCCGGGCAATCTAAACAGCCACTTCGCAACTGAATCTCCGGCAAACATTACCAGGCTTGGGAGTGCCCCTCTTGTCACTAACCAAGTCATCAAAGAGCAGAGAACACAGTCTCGAGCTCCTGTAGTGAGGAAGGCTTCTGCCATTGTGGTGACATGTCTCTCAGACACAAGATGACGCACAAGGCAACGAAGAGTCTAGGTGTGGGGACAGCCAGCCAGCCACAGGTCACCTGTCTCAGATCATGGGACGGGCCACCTGCCACTAAGCCCACTGCTCCAGCACGACAACCAAAGAGCCTGCTGGGTGGCAGCTGAGCTTCCCGGGGCCTCAAGTCCCCCAGCCGGAAACCCCTTTCACTGGCCATGCATTCTGCCCTTTAGGGCAGCACCAGCACTTTAGTCTTCTAAATGAAAGCCTGCTGAACACTCCAGGTGGCACCTGGGCCAGTTGCTGGTCTTTTCTTCTCAGTTCAACTAAACTTCCCTCAGAAGCCACGGTTTGCAGAGTCCTCAGACTCATTCCAGGAAGGAACACGACCCAGACTACCGATGCACAGGACTTTTCTAAGTGTCCTTGAAAACACACTCACTACCCGGGTCTAGAGAGGGGATTTCAACCTGGCTTTACCCACAACTGGGTGAGAAAGCTATGGACTGGAAGCAGTGCAGCCCTCCTGACTCTTAATCCCAGCAAGGGGGAGTTGGCGTCCCCACATCACTCCAAGGCTGAGTTGTGAGGATGCGGGACAAATCTTCAAAAGAAATTTTCTGTGCTGAGCTGATGTGGACGACTAAGACTCTTTTCCTCAGTTTGGGTTTACAGAGTAGTGATTCCCCCCACCACCACCACCACCAGGCAGGGGAACAGGGAGCAGGGCAGATGCTGCAGGAGAACCTCAGGAGTAGGACAGAGACATGCTCCCTCCATCTGCTCCGACAGTGTAGCCACAGAGAACCAGCCTGAGCTGGTTCCTCAGCCACTAAATGAGGACGAGCACCTGCATGTAGGGGTGTAGGGATGCTATGAGGCCCAGACCACAGGGGATAACACCAGCACTTCCATTCCCAAGTCAAATAGCCCTCCCTGCCCCCCCCAACCCTCCCCCACTCCCCTCACCCCCTCTGCAGCCTGCCCCCAGAGAAAGAGGTGGCTAGGTCAGCCCCTTCCTTCCAGTACAGCCCAACCCCAACTCCCTGGGCCCAGCTGATAAACACGCTTTTCTCATACCTTGAACACGTTCTCACTGTTAATAAAGCCGAATCCCGAGAAAGTAGACTGCAAGTTGTTCAAAGCCTTTTGAGGAACAAAAACACATCAAGGGTGATTTCACAATCTCTCTTCCCTATCTCAGAGTCTGAGCCTCCTGCAGGCTGTTCCCTGTTGGGGTCACACCCCAACTTGGCCAGCCTCCTCTCCACGCAGCCACACCCCTCTTCCCGCAGAGTACGGGCCAGGGAGTCACGCACCTGCCTCATGTCTCCCTGGGCAGTGAAGATGATGGCCTCCAGGCCATCATCGGTGTGCGGCACCTTCTCCTGCTCAATGACATTCAGGAGCCGGGCAAGGATCTGGGCGTCAGTGAGCTTCGTGTAGCGGAGGACAGCGCACCGGGACTGAATGGGCTCTGGACAGACAGGGAGAGGGTGAGGGCCCTGGCAGAGAGCGTGGGACCTGGCTAGTGTCTGAGCTGCCAGAAAACAGCTGCACCCTCCACCCGGGCAGACATGCTGACATCACACCTACCCAGCAGGTGCTCACAGGTGACTATGTGATTTGGGTTAAATACCAAACTATCAACCTATAAGCAACGACAGAGGCCTCAGCTGCACTGCTTGGGATGACCTTAGCCAGCACAAGCTTCTAGAAGGGGAAAAGATCCTCCAGGGGTAGGGACCTCTGCAGGCCATAGTCCTCAGGCAGTCTGTGCCAGCCCAACTCGAATCGCTGCATGCTGGACATCAGGGCCTCTAAACAGGTTACCCCACTGGTCTGAGGTGAAAACAGAGGCGTGGGTGGTTTTTTGTTTTTTTAAACTCCCAAGTAATCTGATCCACAGTAAGGGCTGAGGGCCACGATACAGACAAAGTCTTATTCTTGAGAGCTTGTTTGGAGGTTCTAGCAGGGGAGCGCACCTACTCGTATACCCTCGACCGAAGAACGGTCCGTCTCTATTCGGGGAAGGCCGTCCTCTTCGACCGAGCGCGCAGCTTCGGGAGGGACGCACATGGAGCGGTGAGGGAGGAAGGGGACACCCGCCTAGCCAGCCAGATCAGCCTAATCAACCCTGGCGATCAATGGGGTGACAGATGTCGCAGCCAGATCGCCCTCACATCCAGACAAAGTATAATTCTGGGAGCCCTCCCAGCCTCCTGTGCAGACGACAACAGCTTCTCCATGACCACTGAGCCCCAAGGTCTCCTCTAACCTGGCCCTTCTGCTGCCACATTGGCCTTCCTCAGCCTGTTCTGACGTGTCACCTCTTCCTGACGAGTCAAATCTTCACTAGCCAGCTGCAGGGATGAGCAAACAGGACTCAAGGTGACTCGGTCTGCCAGTTGGAGATCCCCTCTCCTATGTGTGTTGTGAGCACTAGGGCCAGGGCCAGAGTCTCACACCTATTTGAGCTCTCACTATAAGCCTTGCACACAGTAGATGCTCAGTGTTTGCCGAACGGATGAGACTGCCAGGAGCAGCTTTCCTAGCAGCTCCCTGACATGAGGGAGCTTCACAACAAACCTTAGTTACATATTTATCAGCACAGACAAGGATGTGATCCACTAGAAACTGGAGTACATATCTAAAAATGATTAATATTCTAATGAGACCGGAAGTCTCCTTTAAGAGATATTTCTGTTTCAAGAAGCACCAAACACTTCTTCTGAAGGTTTTAAATTATCAGTCAGAATAAGGCAGCAGGGTCTTCCTCAGGGTGTGAACAGCTCTCCTAACCAGTGTGACTAGAGTACAGCTTTCTTAACTGGTCAAGGTCCAGAAAACAGAGTATTTTTACCATCAAACTCTGTGCCTTCAGCGCCGGCACGGAATCTGACACCCACTGAGAACAGAGTAGACATCTGTCAGATGGATTAATGAACAAATAATGATTACTTGGGGGAAGATGCAAGGCCATAAAGGACTCCTGGCAACACTGAACCCTGTAGCTACTAGAATCCATGACCCTGCACCTGCTTGTCTGCAACCGTGCACAACAACCTGGGCAGAGACAACCTGTGACAGCCCTGTGTCACAATCTGCATCAAAAAGAGAAGGATGAATCCAGCAGGAAACTGATACCAGGGAGACTCTGATTGCCAGTGGGCTCAGCAGTGAAGAGGCAGACAGGCCACAGGGAGGGAGGGAACGGATGGAAGGACAAACACAGAGGGCAAGTAAGGGTTCTTATGTGAGGCAGCTGCCAGTCATAACAAAGCCCAGTGTGTCCGCCAAGTACAAGAGCATGTCCAGAGAACGGAGTGACTGTGACACAGCAGAGAGGGTATCACATGTGCCAGCGATGGCACAGGAGTGAGATAGAACTGGGGGTCTGATCCCAGTTCTTTCACTTGCTGTGTAACTTTGGGCAACTACTCAATCTCTCTGAGCTCCAGTTTGCTTATCTTCAACATGGAACTAGTAATACACAGAATTATGTAAGATTAAAGGGAAAGGTTGACTAATTTTATGTAGTGCCCTTGAGAGGCAGAGTTCCCACAGAGTTCCTTAGATAGCCAACATAAGTGCCACACAGACCCATACCACCTGCAGTGGATACTCACCTATGATTTTATCTGAAGCGTTACAAGCAAGAGCAAAGCGAGTCGTTTTGGAGTAGATTTCCATGGTTCTCCTCAAGGCTTGCTGGGCTCCGTCAGTCATGCTGAGAAACACAAGAGGGTAATTTGCAACGGAACCCAGGGCCCACCAGACACAAAGCCCTACCTATAAACAGTAAACCAGCACATGTTCCTAGACGGAGATCTCAGAGGCTTGTCACCCACTAATGCCAAAGCCCATAAGCCACTCTCTCAGGGACTTCCATTCCCAGAAAGTACTTAGTACCCTAAGCACCCAGAAGCAATCCTTAGGTAGAATTCACAAAATCATCATCTATAGTGGCAGCCATCACATTTACAGGAGTTGGTCCTCCCTACAGCTCCATAACATCAGCTGCCAACTTTTCTAAGCCACTGGGAATCCTGAACTCCTGACTGAGCATGCTCAGGCTCTTGCCAGGGCCCCCATGCAGACAGAGCGGTGGCCTGAACCAGGGACCTTAGGCAAATGGTCCAAGTCTCCGAGTCATCACCTTTAAGGACATGACAATACTCTCTACCTCAGATGGTGGTTAGGGCAATTAAATAAGAAAACAAAACAGCGTGTAAGGTGCTTACAGAGTGTCTGGCGTCAGGGAAAGATTTACTCAGAAAGTTCAATAAATATGAGCTGCTATGTTACAGTAAAATAGCTAAAGTGTACCCATACTATGAAATATGATTCAGAAATTAAAACTGATTTTCACAAGATGACAGTAACATAAAATATACACTAACAGGAAAAATCAGGACACAAAAATTACATATTACAATCTAAATTCTGTAAAAATGCATTGGAGAAAAATAAGGCAAGGCAATAATGGTGTTTTCTAAATTTTCCTCAAAGATAAGAGTTATTTTTTTAAATGTCATTTAAAATTCAATCATTTAAACTGGTAATGAATGGTCACTTAGTGATGAAACAACATTAAATGCCACTGAACTACACACTTTACAATGGTTAAAACAATCAGTTTTATGCTTTGTGTATCTCACAATAAAAAAATCATTTCAATTATTCATGTAAGTAATGCTGGAACAAACACAATTAACTGTCTCAGGCAGATATCTGTAAGTCACCTCATAATGGTAAGGTTCAGGACACTGTTAGATTGCTTTGATGTGTGATAAGCAATTCTACCACAAAAGTGCAAAGGCGAGAGCATCCACTCCTGATTTTATAAGCCTGATAAGAGGTTTAGAGACCAAGGGAAAGCACTCTACCTGTCTGCTTCATCCAAGATGATGATCTTATGGCGCCCTTTGGGGAGGGTGACTTTCTGCTGGGCAAACATTTTGATTTTATTCCTCACAACATCGATGCCCCTGAAACAGGAAACCAGAATCTTTGTCACCTTCTGCGACACATTTGGTTACCCTCACAGGGACATTTGACCCTCAGTACACCAGTATGGATCCAATTTTAACATCTATGTTTCTAGTATATGTGCTGCCAAAGCAAACACTTACATTCAGGCTTCTTTTGGGGCAATTCTAACTATATAAAAGGACCAGCACTGTTCATAACTTTATTCTGTCTTGCAGGTCTTCTGAAGAACAAAGAAAATATTTTACTTTTTTCTAGATAGAATGAAACTGATTTTATCTTGAAACTACCATTTTATAATCTATGATAACTGGGGATGGGGGGGCAGTCTTAAAGTGATCTTATTCTTCCTATATCTTGAAACTAATAGCAGGAGTAGAAGCATCCCAGTATTTCATCATTACTCATCAATTATTCCCAACTATGCTAAAAAAAAGATAAAATAAGAAAATGACTCCAGGTTCCACAGCCTGAAGGGAAGGCCTCAGGAAGACTGTGCTCTCTCGAATGGAAGGTGCTGGCCGGGGAGCAGGCAGGCTGCTCCCCTCTGGGGGAAGCTGGGACCACCTGGCTACCTCTATGTGGCCGAGGGCTCTGACTGTTCCTCCTGCAGGCTGGAGAGGTGGGGGCTGGAAAACTGCTAGTGCGAAGGCTGGGGGCGGAGGGCAGGTTCCCCTCTGGCTCATTCCCACCATAGCCATTTCTCAGCTTGAATGAGAAATACAACAACCCAGATGCAAATATACTAGAAAGAACAGAGAAATAAAGGCCCTGAACATACCCATCACCTGCCCAAAAAGAGTATGGTCGAAACTTTGAGATTCAAGATGGTTGTGGACAAGAGTGAACGCATATCACCAAGTAACACTGACATCATTTCTGGTGCTGGGGCTAAACTCTTTACCTGGAGACACTTTCAAGGTGAGCAAGGAGCTCCCCAATCTCAACGAGGGAGCAGAGCCACAAAGAAGTGTCAGTGGCCCACAGAGAACTGTGAACCGAGAGAGGAGTGAGCCAGACCAACCATTGGCTGGTCTGTCCTCACCAGGGAACTCCCCCATGGCCAACGGCTGGGAATTGGTTTCTCAAAGCCAGCTACCAGAGCTACAAGGCCAAAAAAGCAACACCAAGGGACAAACAATGGAATGAACGGATGAGACAACAACCAATAAGAACAAGGAGACACTGAAACCAGAGATCATAAGGGTCCTGAGAAAAAGAGACTGACTTGTCAGCCGGGCATGGTGGCACATGCCTGTATGCGGCAGCCTAGGAAGCCACAGCCGGGGCCAGGGATCACGGTTTTAGTCCCACTGGGGGCACATAGCGAGACCTAGTTCCAAAAAAATATAGTTGGGTGTGGTGGCGTGCACCTGTAATCCCAGCCACCTGGGAAGTTGAGGCTGGGGATTGCTTGAGTCCGTGGTACCCCGGGCAACATGAGCCTGCAGTTCCACAGGCAAAAACAATGAGACCTAGACTGTCTCCTCCACCACAGGAAATTTCACAAAAAAGAAATAGGGAAAGCCACTTCACACACCAGACAGGCTGGAGGTTCACTGACATGCTCAGAAAGGCCACCTGCCCTAAGGTTATTCATGGAGATCCGAACATCCTGGTCTGCAGTTCCCCGGGAATGCGGAACTTCACCCACGAGGACACTGTTTCAGAAAAGAACACAAAGAGACCAACAGGCCAATCATCAACCAACAACTGACAACGAGAAAGGAACTGGAGTGACCAGACGGGGGAACCAGAGGAAGGGGAGGAAGAAGGAGGGGGGAGGACCACGCTTACAAACATGAGCTATGTGAGCAAACAGTAAGAAAAATAAAAATAAATAAAAATTTAAAAATAAATAAAAAGAAAAAAGAAAAGAAAATGAAAGGATGGTGTAATTTCCCAGAATGATACAATAGGGAGAGATCTGTTACTACTACTGCTCATGTTTTAGTTTCTTTCTGTGTTGCTTGAGGTACTGTATTTTTTAGACAATAGAAAGGAAATTCAAATACACCATCTTTATTGGTTTTTACATTTTATTGACCACAGTTGAAAATTAAAAAGTTTTCATTTTCCACTCACCATGGGAAAGAAGGAAAAATACTGACAGGAGAACAGTTCATAATCTTTAGATAAATTAGGTAATAGTCACATGCCAAGTTCTCAGACTGCCAAGACGCTAGCTGGATTTTCTCAAACTTAAGAACCCAGGAGCGAGCAACATGTTTCTTAAGAGAAAACTGAATATACCTTCATCTTGTCACTCAACAGGAAGAACTTCACTCCCTAATGTTTTAAGACAAGAACCTGGACTATTCCCTTATGCTAAGAGATCAGTATTATTTAACCTTTTATGTTCTGTAAGTGTTGTAATTTACTCTGTGTTACAACACTTACAGAACATGGTTTGTAAAAATCAAACGCTGATTTTAAGTGTATCTACAAAGGCAACAGGAAGGAAACATGGTATAGAAATGGAGAGAAAACTCTTGTATTGTTCATCCCAATTAGGTTAATAAATTAATAAATTTAAATTTGAAAATATATTGCAATTATAGGCCATTCTTTTGAACAAAATTATAAGTCAGTCAAGTTTTCAAAATGTGTGTGAGATGATGCAAGCATGAGAAAATGATAAACTAGACCCTATGTGTATCTGACACCTAGAATCAGCATTTTCAAAACCAACCAGGGTGATACCTTCCTGACCACAGCTGAGCTGTGAGCTCCAACCAAAGGTGACTGCCCATTTCAGCTAGACAGAGTCCTTCAAAGCTGAGTATCACACCCCAGGGGATAACCAAAGATGGACTTTGCATTCCATTCAATGGGTTCTCATCTTCCAGCTCTCTGCTGCACATCTAAAAGGCAAACCAGCACCCTAACCCATTGGAGAGCAACTGACAGAAAATAATGAGTGTTGGTGAGGATGCAGAGAAGCTGGAACCCTGGCACACTGCTAGTGGGAACATAAAATGGTGTGGCTACTGCAGGAAACAGTATGGCAGTCCCTCAAGGAATTAAACACAAGATTATCAAATAATCCAGAGTAGATAGCCAAAAGAATCGAGAGCAGGGTCGTAGAAAGATATGTGTACACTCATGTTCACAGCAATATCCCAATACTCAAATGTCAAGATGAAAGCAGGTCAAGTGTCTGCGGTTAGATGAACAAATGGATAAGCCAAATGTAGTGTCATAGTCAGGTGTCATTTCCCAGCACAGCTAGGTAGTAAGAAATGTACCACTGGCAAGACTGTTGTGATGACGTTCCAGAGCACAATTACACAAACATGGACTGTACGACACATCTAGGCTGTGGTACAACTTACTGGGATCACCATGGCATACGTTTTCCTCTGCTGACCAGAACTTTAAGTGATGTACAATCATACACACACCATGGAATATTACTCAGTCTTAAAAAGGAGTCTGACAATGTGCTACAACATATGTATGTATCTTGAGTATTTCTGCTGAGTGAAATAGGCCAGACACAAAAAAGGCAAATACTATGATTACACTTCTAGGTGTCTAGATTATACGTCTAGGTCTCCAGAATAGTTGATTTCAAAGAAAAAGAAAGTAAAATGATGTTGCCCCCAGTTGGGCAAATGAAATGCTGTTTAATGGTTCTAGTTACAGTTTTGCAAGATGAAAAGTTCTGGAGATTGAGTTTCACAAGACATACATGCTGAACAACACTGAAGTGTACATTTAAAAACATTTAAAAAAATGAGGTCGGGCATGGTAGCACATGCCTGTAAGTGGCAACCTAGGAAACCATGGCCGGGACCAGGGATCGTGGTTCAAGTCCCGCAAGGGGCACGTAGCGAGACCTAGTTCCAAAAAATATAGCTGAGCATGGTGGCGCATGCCTATAATCCCAGCTATCTGGGAAGCTGAGGCTGGGGATTGCTTGAATCTGTGGTACCCTGGGCAACATGAGCCTGTGGTTCCACAGACAAAAATAGCGAGACCTAGTCTCAAAAAAAAAAAGGTTAAGATGAACAATTCTATACTGTGTGGATATAACTGTAATTAAAAAACCAGCAAGTCCAGTGCCTGTGATACCACATGGTGGTAACTCCCATTCTCATCACTGGGAAGATGAAAGGAAAACAAAGCTGGCAAGACAAGCTCCAAATACAGCAGACAACCTGGAAAAGGCTGTTTCTCTGACAATTCCACTTGTAAACACTGACTGCCTTTCAGTCCTGACTCCTAGACGTACCTGTCATTTGAGGCATTGAGCTCCAAAACAGCATCCTTCAGTGCTGGGCCCAGCAGGGCTCGTGCCAAACATAGGATGCTGGTCGTTTTGCCAGTTCCTGGGGGGCCCTAGGAAGATAGTTCTGGTAAAAGCTTCAAGCCAACAGAATGGAGCTGCGATTTCCTGTTCGCCTACTTCAGCCCCCAAAACTCCCCCCACAATAAGACCACACCTTGCAGTAGTCAACCCATAGGGCTCCCGACCCACTTGAGGACAAGTTTCCCTGTGCCGGGGCTCTGTGGTAGCAGGCCTCTCCAAGGAGAAGCACTGTACACAAGACACGTAAGAAGGTGGTGAAAATGACACCCCAAGATGGGCAAGAGGGCAGGACTGAGTACTTACAGCAATTATAATATTGGGCACATTTCCTTCTCTGGCAAAAACCTGAAAGAAGAAATGCTCATTAAAACAGGTTTATCTGCTAACCTGAGGAATGAGTCTCTCCCCTATTTAAGCCCGTGTAAATAAAGAAGGCTACATCGCTTCTCAGCCTTTTGGCTAAAATCAAGTGTATAAAAAAGGCTACTAAATCCCTCCACGTGGCACACCATGGAGCTCTCACCTCAGTACCAAATCTGTCATCTCCTCTGACAGACCTGGGGCCTCAGTCATGTTTTCTCTTCCAGGGACTGCCAAGGCCATCAAGCCCGGATCAGGACACTGGAGGTCATCTTTGATTGGGCCTTGTCCCTCCCCCACACAATGACATAGCTTGGTCACTGTTTCTCCATTATCTCCAGAATCCATTCTCTTCCTTCCAGGCCCATCATGGAGGCTTCTCTTAGGCCATTATCTCTTACCTGGATCCCTTTCAACAGGCCATTAACTGGTCTCCTTGCCTCTAATCATGCCCCACTCCAGTGCATTTCCCATACTGTAATCACAGTGGCTTTTCTAAAATATACATCTTTAAAAACATCTATAACTGAGTGATGCCCTCAGAAAGCCCAAACTCTTCTTAGACAGGGCTCACCAGGCCCTGCCCACCTTGTCTGCTGGCTTCTCACACACACTAGTCCACAGACTGTTACTCAGTGGAGAGCTGGTATCATCTAGGTGCTTACTAGAAATGCATAATCTCAGCCCTGCTCAAGACTACTATGTCAGAATTTGTATTTTAACAAGCTCTCCAGCCAACTCATACTTGGGCAATTCAATTAATGTCTGAAAATCGCAACTTCATGCTATTCAGATGGCATTTTCCCCCTAGAATAAGTCAAGTGCTCTCACCTCTGGGCCTTTGCACATGTTCTTCCTTCTGCCTTCCCTCTCTATGCCCCCCCACCCCGGCCCCCCAGCTCCAGCTACCTCCCATTCAAGTAGATTTAGTGTTACTTCTTCCACTTGGGAATGAAGAAACTTGAACAGCTTAACTCTTCCTCTCCTCCCTAAATTCTGCCCCTGGGCTCCCACAAACTCAGTACTTCCTTGAGCAGAGTGTTAATCATGTTGCCTGTTGCCTCTGGCATAGACCCCTATGTGTCTAAAGACCCTTTTAAAGGACTGTTCAAAATAACAAAGAATATTTAACAAAAACCTTATGTGGTTTGCAGTGTCTATGATATAATTAACTGGACTTGACTTTAGTCTGCTCTCTCAGTTGTAGAAGAATATAGAGCAAGTCTGACAACCTTGTTCCAATAAACTGGCCCATCAAATATGTGAAGCTACTGAGTATTTCCCATCTCTTTTTTTCTGGTTTCACTGCTTGCCTCCCCTCATTCTCTTGACTGTTACTGTCCAAATGGCTAGCTTGTTAAAATCATAGCAATGAGACATAAGATGATCTTTTAAAAAATATCACTCACCTCTAGTCTGCTCACAGTATCTTCATTCCCAACAATTTCATTCAACTTTATTGGTCTATATTTTTCAACCCTGTTTTTGACAAAAATGCATAAAGATATTGAAATGGCTAATTTTACATTATCCTAACAGGTAATTCTGACATTATCAGCAGATGATACACATTTAATAAAAACAAATGGTTGCAGCTTTTAAGTTTAAGAAGGTGCCCAAGTACCAATTGTGAAGTCAAGTGTGTGCAAATTGTACACCAAGAGCTTTACACCCACCACAGCAGAAACCACCTGTTGGTGCTGGAGAAGGGCCAGAGCAGACCATCTGGAGCAAAATGACACTGTGCCACAACAGTCTGCCCAGCATGACAGGGGCCCAGCACTTGAGGCGGTGACATCATTTGATCTGACAGACAAGATTGCAACTGAGCCCCTTCTTATCCCTCACCTGCTGCCAGTTTCTGCAGACTTGTGCCAAGTATACAGCAGGATTGGCTAGACAGAAACCACTGTGATCGGATTAAGCTGTGTGGAGAAGACAGGCTAATGGCCCACTCAGGCCGATGATGTCTTTCTTTTAAATTACTAAGCAAGCTATAGAAGAAAATGACTTTCTCCAACTTTGAGAACAGAAGTAGATTAGCAGTGATTTGACTATCAGTACTTCCCCAGCTCCTTATATACATCCCAAATTTGCAGCTTGCCCCTTCTAGAGGTTCTGGTTCTGTTCCAGAAGCAGCTGCACACAAAGCAGCGGATTTGTCACATATCACAGGAAGTAACCAGGTCTCTTCCAAGACCAGCAGACGGAACATGCTTGTGCCTACTTGACTATTCTTCACATTCAGCCCCTTCCAGGTGGACAGCACTGTATAAGTCAGCAAGCTCAAGGGGAGGAAAGGAGGAGGTGCAGTGATGAGCAAGATGCAGTTATTCCTCCAATGGGCTTTCCCATTAGTGGGAAGACAGGCCTAGTAAATCCTAATAAGCACTAAACTGATCACATAAACAGAGCAGTGTAGAAGCCCAGAGTGGGGAGAGCATCAACACCTGGGAAAGTTAGGAGCTGAAATTTTGTGAGTGATTGCTTCCAGTGAGGTGAACATGCACCTCCTTTGGGTGCGTGTTCAGGCAGCTGCTGCCCCTGCCTGAAAGCCAAAACCACATGGTTTATCCCCCTGAATTCAGTCCTTATTCCTCAAATATCATTTTATCCAAAACAATTTACTCCACTTTATTTTTCTCCATAGCATCAGTCACCATCAAATAGACTATACATGTGTAATACATACAAACATACATACATCCATGTTTGCATATTTCCTCAGAATCCAGTATCATGCAGGAAAAAAAATGTAATGCAAGTTACACAACTGTAATTTTAAACTTTCTGGATGCCACATTTAAAAAGTTTAAAAGAAAGCAGGTCATTTTTTTTTTTTTTTTGAGACTAGGTCTCGCTATTTTTGCCCATGGAACCGCAGGCTCATGTTGCCCAGGGTACCACGGACTCAAGCAATCCCCAGCCTCAGCTTCCCAGGTAGCTGGGATTACAAGCGTGCGCCATCACGCTTAGCTATTTTTTGGGACTAGGTCTCGCTATGGGCCCCAAGAAGGGCTCGAACCGCGATCCCTGGCCCCAACCGCACTCCATAGGCTGACGCTTACAGACACACGCCACCGTGCCCGGCTTAATTTTACTAGTGTATTTTATTGAACTTAGTGTAACCAAAATATAATTTTCAACATGTAACAAAAATAATTCAAGAGACTTCAAAACTAAATCCTCAAAATTCAGTGTCTATTATACACCCAGAACCCATCTCAATTCTGACCTTCCCGATTTCCTGGGTTCAAAAGCTTCCTATGGCTAGTGTCTGGCCCAATTAAGAGTCTAACAAGCTACACTGTCCCCCAACGAGGTACTTGCTCTAGTAAAGAACAGGGCAAGGAGAATGGGAATACGCACAAGACTAAGGGACAGAGAGTAAATAATTGCCACACGGAGATGGAGAGTTGTGAGAGGTAGGTACGGGGAATAAGACCCCAGCTGAGCCGCCACAGCACACCTGTGCCAACGTATGGTAACTACTCGCCCCAGCTACCCAGGGTGCTCTATTTAAAACGAGTAAGCAGTAAAAGGAGGCGGCTCCTTCTGCCCACAATCTCCGGCCCAAACGTGTGTCCGATGCTTTCCCCCCCAGTGACGATCAGCGAGGCCCCGACTCAGCGCGGCGGAGAGGCGATCTAGGACACCCGGAGAGGCCATATAATCCGTAAGTAGCATTGTTTTCGATCGAGACCCCGCTTTCT
>PVHY01023867.1:0-20372 GCA_004024945.1 Uropsilus gracilis
GAAAGTCAGGCCTGAAAAGAAAGTGAACTTTGCTGGGTCCAGTATGGTGAAGTTTCTTCTACTCCTCTATGACAAGGAGAAGACGGCATGGACGAGCAGGTGTGTGTCAAAGACGCATCACTTCAAACACGCAGTGATGAACTCTGACTGGCTGACATTGGTGAGATGATCAGGACTGAGAGACTGAGGATTTTGGGGCAATCTGGGAAAGGACTTTGGACAATGTTGAGAAAGGTTTTGGACAATGTTAAAGTAATCTGAGTTTTACTTACATTTCTTTTGTAGTAATTAGGAAATCACTTTGTTAGAAATAAATTAGTCTGCACTGATAGTCTTGCTTTGACTTGGAATTTTGGTTGAGAAGGCTGGGGTTGGTGGAAAGAACTAAATTAAGACAAACTAGCCTAAAGTTTAAACTGTGTTTCTAAGTTTTTCTTTTTAGGTCTGAAAGAGGGAAAGAAAGCAGAGAAAAGTTGGTAGCTGGCTTTTGCATATCAATGGTAAAGGTGAGCAGTGAAAATGTTAATGAACACTTTGTAGCCTGTTTCCTAGGGAGAGAAGCAGGCATAGGTGTGTCTACTTCAAGTTAAAGGTAATTGCTAAGGAACTGCTAGCAGCCTGCTTTGTAGAGAGAAGCAGGCAGATATGTGTTAAAGTCAAAGGCAAAAAGTCTTTCTCTTGTGGCCCTATTTCATTAGGAGCAAGGCTAGTAGGCCTTAAAGGAGCTCCTTCCCCATTAGCCGGTGGCAGTTAGCTTCGCCCCACTCCTTGCCCAGCAGGAGGGTTTGGGAGGCTCAGGGGATGCCTGCCCAGCTCTGATGTTTTGGAAGGAGTAAATGTGGCAGGGTGTATATTTAGCATAAATCTTAGCATGTAATAAACGCTGTAAATATTATCCTTGTGATTATCAGTTACTGGTGTAGTAAATTCTTGGCCACAAGTTTAGGATACGAGAGCTGGCCAGGCATCTTCTGAGCCACCCAAACCCTCCTGCTGGGCAAGGAGTGGGGGCCTCACCAAAAGTGAGACTTTTAAATAATATTGAGTTAATTGTGTGGGTGTTAAGGAATAATAAAATATAGTACAAAATAAGATATATAAAAAAACCACTGGAACTTGAAAAACATACTTCGGGAAATACACATTTCACCCACTGGGTGCTTCTAATCACTGGGCACAGGAATTGATCAGTGAGTTCAGGAGGGCGATCTTAATTGAAACGGGGTACCCTTCCCCTCCCCAGGGCTGTGGCAGTTAACAAGGTACTCCTCCCTCATTGGGCGGAGGCAGTTTGCTCCTCCCCCCCCTTAAAAGTACTCCTCCCCCATTGGCTGGTGGCAGTTAGCCCCGCCCCCTGAAGGTGCTCCTTCCCATTGGCCGGTGGCAGTTAGCTCCGCCCCATTCTGGTGTGGCAGTTAAAAACTGCCAGAAGCAGCAGTTGGAAGGGAGGAGTTGGACCAGAAGCAGGCGGGGTAAAAAGGCAAGGAGCAGAGACCAGGGAAGACAGAGACCTTTTGGGGAGGAAAGAGAACTTTTGGAGGGAGAGAACCTTTGGAAGAGAAGATAAGAGAATGGCAGGCGGGTAAAGAGTAGCCCGAGTGACCAGGCTGGGCAGAAGCCCCCTGGAAGAGTGAGCTGGAGGGGACGAGGAGCCAGGGTATCTGGCAGAGTGGCCAGTGTGGAGAGTATGACATTGCAGCAAGGTGTTATGGAAAGCTGGTACCTAGAGATGGCCAGCGATTTGGAAAGCTGATTTCTGCATTAGCAATCGTGGAAGAAGCTTGAAGCACATTGAAAAAGTCAAGCAGCGTGGAACACTGGAGAGAAAAGAAGAAAAGAGAGGACACCGGAGAAAGGACTGGACTCTGCGAAAGTGCCTTCCCCTGAGGTTCAGAGGGGCAAAGGAAGCATCATTGGACTGTGCCTTGGGGACTTTTGGGACTGAGAATGGCGGCTGGGGTTAGATAACTGCCACTTGTGGCTTTAAGGACTTCTTGTTTTCCCTGTTGAGCTCCCTTGTTAATAAAATCCCTTGTTAAACTGCATTTTGAGTGGCAACTGCTAGGTGCTGGTAAACGGACACTTGGGGCTTGATGGTTGGAGGGCCTTTTTGCCCCCTCCTGCCCCTCCTTCATTGCTTTAGACCAGATTTCATAATTACTTGGGGTTCGTGGAGAGGTCAAACTTAATTACTTGGGTTCACCCAGAGTTCAACCTTAATTACTTGGGGTCATGGAGCGGTCAGTGAGCTCCGTGGAGAACTGAGCAGACTACCACGAATTCTCAGAGTGGATCTCTCCAACCCATTTGGGGTCACAGAGCAGTCAGTGAGTTCATGAGAGGTCAATCTGAAATCGGTCCAAAAAGGTATGGGCAAAAGCCCTCTAACTGACAAGCCATAGGTCTGTATCACCCACTCATAGCAGTTGCCACTCAAAATCCAATTTAACAAGGGATTTTATTAACAAGGGAGTTCAACAGAGAAAACAAAAAGTCCTTAAAGCCACAAGTGGCAGTTATCTTACCCCAGTCATGATTCTCAGTCCCAAAGGTCTCAAAGACATAGTCCAAGTTGGTGCCCCTCCAAACCTCAGAGGCAGGCACTTTCACAAAGTCCAGTCTTTTCTCTGGCATCTTCTCTTTTCTTTTCTTTCCAGTATCCCAAGCTACTCCACTTCTCCAAGGTTCTTCAAACTTCCTCCACAATTGCTGATGCACAAACCAGCTTTCCAAATCTCTGGCCATCTCTAGGTACCAGCTTTCCATATCATCTTGCTACAATGCCATACTCTCCACTTTGGCCACTCTGCCAGATACTGAAACAGGGTGAAAAGATGGGACTTTTTACCTTCACTTTAACACATACAGGCCTGCTTCTGTCTCTGAAGCAAGCTACAAGCAGTTCCTCTGCAATTACCTTTAACCTTAACTGGATACACTTATCTGCCTGCTTCTTTCTACAAAGCAGGTTACATACTCCTCATTAGCATTTTCACTGATCACCTTTACCATTGATATGCAAAAGCCAGCCAGCTGCTCTCTGCTTTCAGCTCCAAAAACTGCAGAAAAGAAAAACTTTAAAACACAGTTTAAACTTTCCACTCATGGGTTCTTACCACCATCCTCAGCCTTCTCAACCAAAATACCAAACCAATGCAAGACTATCAGTGCAGACTAATTTATTTCTAACAAAGTGATTTCTAATTATCCTAATAACTACAAAAGAAACATGTAAGACTCAGAATACTTCAACATTGTCCAAACCCTTTCTCAGTATTGTCCAAAGTCCTTTCCCAGATTGCCCCAAAATCCTCAGTCTCTCAGTCCTGATCATCTTGAAGCCGGGACCCAAAGATGAACCCTGGACCCAAAGATGAACCCAGTTCCTTTCATTGAGAAAGGAATGTGGGCATTGCAGTCATCTGCATCTGAAAGACAGAGACTAAGACTAGCCTGAGGCCAGTTCCCCCTTTTTAGAGTAAAGTGATTACCTGGGCAGATTTGGAGTTATGTAATGTAGGGTCCTGAGGTCAAGACAGGCCCAGAGGGCAAAGGGAGGTAACACACCAAGGTGGGATGGTGAATGGGAAGCAGGAAGAAGGATAAAAAGAGGGAAGGTGGACCGTAGAGAGATACAATTTTGGAGAGGAGTGTGGTGAGTGCAGTGAGAGCAAGAGCCTGGGGATTGGGATCAGGCACGGAGGTTTTGGGCCTCAGAAGAAGGACCCAGCTGGGTCCTCTGGAGCTTCCTCACCTCCCCAGCACTTGGTTCTGGAGGAGCAAGACCTGTGTGAAGGCAGAGGAGAGGTGACCCTGGTGAAGTGCGAGCCACGGTGACACTCGGACAGGCCTGCCTTTGGGAGACCATCTGAGGCCCACCTGTGTTGGTTGGATTCATCTGGTACCAACTGGAGCGACAGGATTGGGAGTCAAGGTCCTGGCATTTCCAACCAGAAGTGCCCTAAGACTGAGGTAAACCCCACGAAGCTCCTTGAGGACCAGAAGTGGGGCTCTATTCGTTTGGAACATTTGTGAGGGTGTGGACTCTTTCAGTTTGGTTTTTTCTGTATCTGTAAATAAATCTCTTGTCTATCCTGGTTGTTAAGGTTTGATATCTGAGCAGCTGCTGCGCACAGGCGGGAGAACCCATAGGAAGGAGGAATTTAAACGGGGGTGTCCCTATCCCCCCGATAACAATCTCACCAATGTCCAGACAGAGTCCATCTCCAGACGCTTGAAGACATGTTCCTTTGACTGCTCCTCCTTGTCTTCCACGCTGTCTTCTCCTTGTCACCGTCAGGTAGCAGGAACTCCATGGTGCCGAACCAGCAAAGTTCACTTTCTTCTCAGGCCTAACTTTTGCACGGCCTCTTTTAGACACAAATCAAACTCAGCAAAACAAACTCCAACACGGAGATCAAATCTGGAAACTCCTTAACTGCTTTCAGCACACATGCTGCCAGCCTGGGCCAGCCAAGAGTTGCAGGCCCTCAGTGGCCACATGGCCAAGCTCACATGGCTCACATCTTTACAAGATGGCCGATTTCCATCTCTTCTCCACTGAACCTCTCTCTCTATCCAGTTTCCATATTCGAATCTCAATCCAATCCAATTGAATCCTTCTCTTTGTTTGCACACCCTTTATATACCCTGATTTCCCATCTTCCAGGAAATCTGTTTCATCTTGACTATTTCACTTCTTTCTTCCCCCTGCATTCCCCTGAAGGGAAATTCCAGCTAAGGTCATTCTCCCATTTTAACATTACCTGTCCTTGAAATCTGCAATCTTAAACAGGAGACAATGGGGGGAGGCACACCCTATCAATACCATGGCTTCTTGTTACCTCCAACTCACTCTTCCAGGGGGCTTTTGCTAGCCTGATCACTTGGGATACTCTTTACTTGCCTGCCACTCTCGTCTCTTCTCTCCCAAAAGTTCTCTCTCTCTCTCTCTCTCTCTCTCTCTCTCTCTCTCCAAAAGTCTTTCTCCTCTTCCAAAATTCTGTTCTTTCCCTAGTCTCTGCTCCTTGCCTTTTTATCCCTTCCCCCCTTTCTGGTCCAACTTCCTGTTCCAACTGCTACTTCTGGCAGTTTAACTGCCACAAGGGGGAGGGGCACCCAGTTTCAAATCTTAATTACTTGGGTTCACGGATAGGTCGGGAAGTTCATCAAGGGAGGGTGCTCCTAATTGATAAATAACAAAAAATTCATTTGAAAAAAAGAATGTTATATGTAACGTGTTTATTTTGCAACTTAAAATGAAAACCATACATATTGCTTCTTGAGATGATTTAACTGCCACTTCCCAGAAATGTAACAAGGACAAAATTATATTTTAGATCTATTATTATTTTATATAGGCAATTAGTTTAAATGTTCTCAATATATTGATAGAAAAACTGTAGGTATCAAGCGGATTATAGATAAGAACCTCAAATTTCGATTTGAATACTATAAGGTTGCTGTCCAACATGGCCCCCACCAGCCTCCTTTTCCGGTATTCACCCGTTTCTTCACCCAATCAGCCTAAATATCTGCATAAAACACTCCCATCTACACCTCTCTATGTGAGTGAGCTCCAAACTCAATAAAACTGGAACTTCTCCGGTGATTAGCTTTGACTAGGTTCATGTCTTTCTTACAAATACAAATACAAATACAAATACAAATACAGATTCAGAAACTAAGCTCAGAGATTAATATGACTGGGGTCACTCAGCAAATTATTATAGATGGAGACTGAACGTAGGTACGTCTTAACTGCAAAGCCCATGTTCCTAACTGCGCATGCGTCATAGTGTACCGCTGCACTCAGTAGCTTTAATTCTATAGAGGATCAGTCTTTCCACCACCTGTAGGGTATCTTGTAATTAGTCTGGGGAGAAGGCCCCCCACTCCTTGCCCAGCAAGAGGGTTTGGGGGACTCGGAAGATGCCTATCCAAATCTGGTGGAATCAAGGAAAGGGTAGTCCGGAAATGTGTGGCCAAGAGTAAAGACGCAGTAGCTGATGACAAGGACAATACGTACAGCATTTATTACGTGCTAAGGTTTTTGCTGAATACACTCCCTGCCACATTTACTCTTGCCAAAACATCAGAGAGGGACAGGCACCTGCCAGCCTCCCAAGGCCTCCTGCTGGGCAAGGGGTGGGGGCCTCAACTAAAGCAGCCTGACATCATATAAAGTGTATCGAGGTTCAGGTTCTTTACAAACTTTCAGTATTTGTGAAGACACACTTTATACTAACTGGGAAACTAACAGTGGACGGTACACTAATAAGTTCACTAAACACTGATGTAACGATAAAAGGGTAAGAAAAAACATACAGGCCAGCACCACAGTGCCCCTCCCCTGAGCTTACATGTACACAGTTACTCTATCATCTGTCCTAACATACGGCAGCTGTCCTGTAGCAATTAATTCTATAGACTATGGGTCCTTCCACCACCTGTAGGGGATCCTGTAATTAGTCTGGGAGAAGGCCCCCACTCCTTGCCCAGCAGGAGGGTTTAGGGGCTCAGAAGATGCCTGTCCTAACCTGGTGGAATCAAGGAAAGGGTAGTTCGGAAACGTGTGGCCGAGCGTTGAAGTGCCAGTAGCTGATCATCACAAGGATAATATATACAGCATTTATTTCATGCTAAGGTTTATGCTAAACATACACCCTGCCACATTTCCTCTTAGCAAAACATCAGCACCCGACAGGCATCTACCCAGCCTCGCAAACCCGCATAATAGGCACAGAGTGGGGGCCTACTGGCCAGACTCCTAAGTGCTCATGCGTCTTGCCCAATTCAGAATGGCTCTACTTGTCATTGGTCCTGATGTATTGCAGCTGCCCCTCCCATATCTTAAAAGAAAGTGCTGTATAATGGATTCCTGAGTCTAGAGACCTAGCTTTTCTGATTTTATTGACTTTAGCAGTCTGGGCCCTGTAATTGTTTTTAAGAGATTAAATTTGTTGTCTTTCAAATTTTATTAAAGATGGCTATTTCAAAATATACAACGTTTGTTTCTGAATCATTCGCATTAGTCTTCCCTTTGTATTGGAAGCATACATCCATAGATGGTATTAAAACTCTTGATATTATTGTAATTTATCCTAATGTTCATCCAGCAGGACGAACGTATTTTGTTCATAAAATCTTTATCTTCTCTGTTAGAGCAAATGTCAAATGGAATTTCAGTTTTTTAAAGGAACTTATAGATTCACTTTTGGAAAATATTTTATTACAGCAAAATAATTTACAATCATTTAGTGTAGGTTAGAAGTGCTAGTTCAGCATTTTTACCTGGTCGTGTGGTGAGTCTCCAGAGTGTTCACCTGCAGAACTGAACAGGTCCTCCACTTGCCCTTGCTCTCACCTACTGGCAACCACTTCGCTGTTTTGTGCTTTGATGGGTTTGACTCACTAAATGTTTCATCTAAATGTGATCATAGTTTTTGGTGTTAGCTTATTTCATTTAGAATGATGTCCTCAAGTTTCATCCGTATTGGCAGAGTCTCTTCTTTTTAGGCCGAGCAATAGTCCTCTGTATGCACAGACCATTTTGTTTATCCATTTATCGGTCAGTGGGCATTAATGTAGCTTCCATCTTTTGGCTCTTGTAAATAATGTTGCTGTCAACATGTACATAAAAATATGTTGTTTCCATTTATTAGCAGCTGTAAATAATGCTACTACAAACCTTGTGGTGCATAGAACTCTGCAAGTTAATAAATTCATATTCATTATGAAAGGGAGGAGGATAAAACAGGGGGTCAAACAGGAAGAACACCAGGGACTGTGGTGACGGTCATAGATGCTATGGTATAGCATCTACCCTGTGGTAACACACAGAGTGGAGTGGTAGGGTCCCACTGGTCACTTGCTCCTGAGTCTGTGGTGATGGTGGTGACGGTCATAGATGCTGTGGTATAGCATCTACCCTGAGGGGAGAAATCACATACTGTACAAAAATAAATAGCGACATAAGAAAACATACATATATACAGATATACATATATATATATAGTCAGAAAAATAAATCACCAAAAATTTAAATCAATTTTCCCCCCTGATTTCTGATAGACCATCCTCTTCTTATGGACTTGTTTGGTCATCATCCTCTGTTTTTCACTGGGTCTTTCTGCCAGGTTCTAGATGACACAAAGGATGGCCTGAATAGCAGTTTCCATATACTGTGAAGAGTCTTCCACAAACTCTTTATTCAATGTATGATTTCCTGGTAACATGTTTCAAAACAAACAAATTTTAAAAATTAGCGTTCACTTGCAATAGCTCAAACTATGAGCAACAGAAATGAAAGGAAAAAATGTATACGAAAGATTATTAAGTCAGAGAAAAGGTCAATAGCATGGACATAAAACTGATATCCGGTAACAAAGCCAACAAAACAGGGTGCTTAACAAAATTTACAAAGGGGAGCAGCTGGCCCTTTAAAGTCAACCACACACCAGGTTCTTCCCAGCCCACCCATGCAGTAGCAAGACCACATAAACCTTAAGAGGAGGCAAAAAGAGATAAACTTATTAAAAGGGCAAAACAAACAAAAGTCACTGAGGGTACAAGGAATCCCTTTGGTAATCCAGTCTGGTCTTTAGTCCAAAAGGTTACATGTGGCATTCAGCCATGTCCTTCTTCAAAATGGCAGATGTCCCACCTTCAAACCAGATGAAGAAGCCAAAATGGTGACATCGCTCCTTCTTCCAAAGTCACAGCTATTCACTTCAAGCCAGAAGAAGCCAAGATGGCACCATCGATCCTTCTTCAAAAACAGGAGATTCAAATCCAACAAGGAAAACTAGGATGGAGTCTTCAATTCTTCTCCAAAAGACACAGCTCTGGCATTCTTTCAGTTCCAACTCTAAAGTGACCTGGAAACCAACAAGACTCAATACAACAACAACAACCACTTCAGAGGTGTCACAACGAAAATAGCAACACAGCAAGCCTCTTCATGTCTCCAGACAATTTCCAAGCTTCTCAGTTTCAAAGTTAAACCAAAATACCAAATACCAAAATTTCCAAGTCAGCTTACATGAATTACAAATTTCTCCAACATGCTTCCCCGGGCTCCTCAGCCCAGGCCAGGCTAGGGCCTGCACCTTGCCTGCTCCCCCACCTCGCAACTGGTCGCTCCTGCTGCTCTTCTTTGTTCTCCTTCTCTTTCCTCTCCATGTGTTTTTGTTCCAGTCTCCTCCCTAATATCTTCAACTGCAGGTTTGGGGCAGGAGGAGGTGGAGGAGAGTCTGCCATTGCCATGAATAACCAAGGGAGGCAATGATCTTACTGGGTCAGGTTAAAGAGACTGTACTTATCCAAGATGAGCAAGATGTGTAAAGTGGGGGTGGGAGGGAGGGAGGGAGGAAAAGTTTCTAAGTTCATATTAATATTCCAAGATCATTCTATTCTGTGGGGGAAGAATTGAGGGTGGAGAGAAAGCTTAGAGGGCAGGCAGATGTGGTCCAGGTCTGAGATCATGGCAGTCTGGACAGCCTGGAGGCTCTGGGACCAAAAGCAGGTGAACATCCTGTCAGCCTGCAGAGGGCTTCAGGGACTAACCAAGAGTCCTGGCAGGTGGCCCAGAGGTTGGAGTGACTTCTGTGGCTCTGGTATTGGCCAGGTCAGTGGATGTGAAGCTGGTTATGAGACAGAGAAGCTGGGGTGGGGGGGATGAACATATTTTGAAGGAATCAGAGTGCATCTCTCAAATACCCAGATCCCCACAATAAGCTTCCATGCAGGTCCATCAGCTGGCATTTCACTTCTCTCTGCAGCCTATTTCACTTTCCTTCTAAAGTCACACTTTCCTGTCTTTACACTAGCAACTCCCCAATAACCAGTGATACCTGCCAGTTGTCTGAGCTGGGGGTGGGGTGGGGCTTCACTTCAGGGCTCCTTGAGGGTCACCTGTTGCTATTTTCGTCCTCCTCCAGGTAATGTGCTGTGACTCCAGGATCCAAATGCTTGGGAGATCATGGAACCTACCTGGCAGGTCCATTCCTGTGTTCCTTTCTGCGGAAGCTGTTATGTTCTTCATCAAACCCTGGTGAACTCAGAGACTGACCCCCTTCACAATTACATTTGTCACATCCTCTTCTCACTTTTTATGTGCAAACTGACTCAAAGGGGAGTGTGGGAAGCACTTGAATACTGGTGCAGGAATTTGAGATCACCTAGTTCTAGAAATCTTATTCTTACTTCACAGTAACAGTGATTCCTTTAAAGGCCAAATTTACTCACAAACTTCCCAGATGACAGGACAAAAGGAAAACTACAGGTTGTCCCATGGCCTGGGGCGAGAGGGGTGTGGGCATGGGGGAGAGTGTGGGGTTGGAGTGGGGGGTTGCTCCCTGGCTTAGATGCTGCCAGTCAGTCTCTGTCCACTGTGCTCTCCTCTCCTGCTCCCATCACACTTAGCGGGATGTTTGCCGCACTCACTACTCTGACAGGGCAGGCTTGGCAGGGTCTGGGAAGGGGGAATGGGGTGGGACACCTTCCTTGGTATAGCAGAAATCTGCACACACGCTGTTTCCAGCTTATCTATCTGGGCTGTCTAATTCTCCAGCCCAAGGATATTCTGGAGGAGCGCAAGGAGCTGTGTTCACCATAGAAAGCAGCCAGTGTGACATCTCCTGGGCTGGACCAGCAGCAGCCATGGAAGACAGCAGAGATGCCTGACTCGAGCTAGAGGGTGGCGCTTAGAAGCAGGAGCTCCCTGGGCTGCTGTTTTGCATCAAGTCACATCAGGACTCAGGAGCAAGTGACCAGTGGGACTCTACCACCTCCACTCTGTGTGCTTGTTCTTCTGCCCACGCACACGGCCCAAAGCCCTGCGCTCAGGGGACTGATGAGGGCCCATCTCCATCCCCTGCCAGCAACCTCACATTCAACCAGTTCTTTCCTCTAAAGCTGGTGGCCAGGTTTTTGGCTTCTGTGTCATTAGGGCCAAGTTCAGCAGTGTTAGAGATCTGGTAAGTCTGTTAATTATAACACACAGAGAATGTTCACAAGTAATAAAGAAAAAGAAAACAAAGTAAAATTTAAAACAAAGGACTTGAATACCATTCTCCAAAGTACACAAACAAATTGTCAACAGGAATCTGAAAAGACTTTCAATATCACTAGCCATTGTGGAAACACAAATGACAGCTGTGATCACAATCCCCTTTGCACTCAGGGCAATGGTTAAATGAAGAAAATTTTCAATACCAAATATTGTATCTTGTGAAAATGTAAAATGAGGCAGTCAATGTCCAAAGCTGACATTTCCCAAAACTGCAATAAATTACCCAAACACAGAAGGACAAATGTAGAGACATTCACTTCGGTGAGACTCCAGAAAAGTCCAAGTTAGAAAAAGAAGATAGAAGGTGGTTGGCAGGGGATGAAGAGAGAAGGAATGGAGAGCTAGTGCTGAATGGACAGAGTTTCAAGAGGGAAACGAAAAGGCTGTGGAGAGTGAAGATGCCCAGCTCACCTCCTCCACAGATTTATAATCATTAGCACCCAAACAGAGGCAGCTCCCTGTGTCTACATGTGTGCCCCCTGAGAAAGGACAGAGTCAAGATGTGGTCTACCCGCCAAATGGAACATTAGTAGCCACATGGAATGAAGAAATAGTACCACTGACAAATAACAGGGGGGATTTGAGGGCCTCCTTTATAGTAACGCAAAGAATGACAAAGTCAAATGTTGGATTTTAAACAGCAGGTGAGGCAACAAACCAAAACACTGAGCAGAAGTCCCACGTTAGTAAGAGGCACTGTGGGAAGGCTGGGCACGGTGGCGTGTGCTTGCAAGCAACAGCTTATGGAGTTGCAGCGGGGTCTGGGGATCACGGTTCGAGTCCCATCCTGGGCAACACAGTAAGACCTAGTCCCAAAAAATAATTGGGAATGGTGGTACACACCTGTAATCCTAGCTACCTGGGAAGCTGAGGCAGGGGATTGCTTGTGTTCGTGGTACCACAGGCAAAAATAGCAAGACCTAGTCTCAAAAAAAAAAAAAAAAAAAGGCACTGTGGGGAGATTTGGTTACTAGACATTATGTCTTGGGTGTTGCATGTGAGCCAGGATGTGGCAGAAACAGTAAGAGTTTTTGAAAGCAAATTGCTACCACCCTCCACAAAGTAAAAAAACAAAACAAAAAAACCAAACCTGTTAGACTCAGTTGTGTTTGCAGACCCTAATAATGACCCATCAGAGAGACAGCAGGAGAACACCAGCACCTACAATGCATGAACAAGAACAAAGACCCTGGGAAACATGTCCTGGAGGTGAAAAACCTGTACAATGAACTAGAAAATACTGTTGAACGAAACTGAAAACACAAATAAGTGGAAAGCTACTCTGTGTTCCTGATTGGAATAATTAATCATATTGAAAGGGGCAGACCACCCAAAGCAAATACAGATTCAGTGTCACCCGGATCGAAATTCCCAGGGCATTTTTCGCAGAAACAGACTCACCATCTCACCATCCTGAACCGTGTCTGGGAACACAGAGGAAGAGCTGAAATACTCTGGAGAAGAAGGCGGGTGCGAGGGGGGGAGGCGGAGTGGGGTGGAGAATCTTACTCCCACTTTAAACTGATCAGGACAGAGTCTCGAGTGAAGTTAGGTGAAGTTAGTGTTTCTTAGATATTTCAAGTGGGGATTTGAACCCAGGAAGCAACCGATGTTATTAAAAATCTCTGGATCGGGAGCGCACATCATGGGCATTGAGAATGGGGTGATTCTGAAGGGGGGGGGGAAGTTTCCATTCTCTCTTGTCCTGACATGAACTTGAGCTGAGACAGGAGGGAGGTGGTGAGATGAACTCCTGCGGGGACACAAAGCCTGAGCCCAGTGTAAATCCTTATTGATGTACCTCTGGGGTCTTGCAGGGGGGTGAGCAAGCGCCTCCCCTTCAAGGGCGGGGATTGAGGGACTTGTTTTTACCCTCCTGCTTGCTAGACTTGGGGTGCGGAGGGGGCGGCTCAGCCCCAGAAAATGTTGCAATGTGTTCCGCAAACTTGTTATAAATTGACAGGAGTAAAAAAATCCAGGGGCAAGAATATCAAAGAAGCCATGTGTACCTACCCTTCTCAGCATATACTATCAGGAGGCACAAGTCTACTACTAGTGTCTTTTTGTTGTTGTTTTTTAATTTAATTTAATTTTTTTTAAATTTGCATATATCTGTGTATTTATATCCTGAACTATATCATTGGGAATCACCAGACAACCTCATTTGTGAACATTCTACAGGACACCTTGTCTGTATTCTTCCAAAGTGTCCGGAATACCGATAACAAAGATTGAAGCAGAGGGTTCAAAATTTGACAAAAATAGAAGCACTGGAAACTAAATGCCATGTGTGATCCTGGTTTTGATCCTAGTTCAGAAAGCAACATTTGTGGAAATTTGAAAAGGTCTGTAAATGAGTCAATAATATAGTGCTGTTTGTTTACCTTTTTTACTACAGTTTTGTGGGATGTTAGCATGTAGGAAGCTGGGTAAATGGTAAATGGAGTATTTTTCTACTAGTTTTGCTGTGTTTTTGTTAAGTCTAGAATAATTTCAATACCAAAACAATAAAGAAATCAGAAACAATTCAAAAAAAATCCAGGAACCCTGCACACCCGCCCCAGCGGCGTCCTCAGATGCCCGTGCTCCGCCCACGAAGGAGCTGAAGCAGGACAGGGGGCTGGCTTCCGGTCAGCAGAGCAGGGACACCAGGGTCAGCTCAGGACTGGACACGGAACCCTGCGTTCCTCAGGGCCAATAATGGGGACAAAAAAACTCCCAGTTCAGTTCTCCACACTCTGCCCTGGGTCCAGACTGGACCCCTCCACAGCAGGGAGATGCTCTCACCGTCCCCACCCTAGACTCACCCCAAGGAGGTGCCCAGCTTAGAGCGCAGAGGGGGCCTTCGTGCTGGGTCCAGAAGAGACTGGTCCCGGGGCCCCAACTCAATTCCCAGTCCCACTATAGCTGGTTAAGGTTGACGTGAAGATTACCTGCGGTGGTGAAAGGTTTTTGTCTTTCACTTTTCAGTATTCATAAACTGGAGATTCATAAACTTGGAAGAATATAACTATTTTGGAAACTGAGTAAAGGTCTCCCAATGTCTCTCTTATTTCTACCAAATTGTATGAAAGTCTACAGTTATCTCAACCAGATTACTTTTTAAAACTCAGGAATGTTGCCAGTGAGCAGGTAGTTGCTATGACAGTTTAGCAGTTATGTCGTGAGCCAGAGTCACTATGACATCATAATGACTGGTGACTTGACTCCTGCACATCCTTGGGATCAAGGACTCATTTACAGTGCTCTGCCAAGTGCTGTAGACACACTCGATTTTGGCTCCTGAAAAACCAAAGCTCAAGGGATGTTCTCCTCCTTCCAGAAGCACTTCAAACTCTTCGGGGGTCCTAGGAGGCATCCGCACTCAAGGTAGTCACTCCACATGCTGCTTTTGAGCTGTACAATGGGTAGACAGTCACAGGATCAGTGCCATTTTGTTTCCTCTGTAATCTGTGGACTGATTCTCACCTTCAGCTCTGGATTCATGAAAAATTCTTGTTCATTAGACTCAGAACTGCTGGAAAGACAGCAGAATTTGTGTTCTCAAGAGAGACAGCTTCTTGTCTTCATGAGACAGCTTCCTGTCTTCGTGAGAGAGATAGCTTCCTGTCTTCGTGAGAGAGACAGCTTTCTGTCTTCATGAGCGAAAGTTAGTGGTACTTTGTAAATATCTGCCTTTTCCAGAAGGCAGATATTTTATGTTCTCCTCCACATATTTTTTATTATCTCTTTATGCCAGAATCCTGTGAGATGAATAACTCAACCATATCATAGCTAAGTTGTTGATATATTTACTCAGTTCTTGATCATTCTTCAAAATTTTTGATGATTGATTTTGACATGATTGGGCTAAGTTTGCCAGCATCATTAGTTATCCAAAAGTTTAAGTTAATCTGATACCAAATCGAAATGACATCTTCACAAAAATCCATTTTCTCTAACCCACATGAGGCAGCAGATTGTGCTATTCTTTCATGTTGCACCCTCTTGTCACACTCTCCAGCTCTCTGTCAAACAGCTGTTGGAAAGTTGTGTTGATCTGTCCACATCTAGGACTGGATGGGTCCCAGGCTCAGGTTTAAATTTCTTCTCTATTCCCTCAATTCATGAATTACCCATCTCTCTCAACATCCCCATAATCCATGACTTTGGGATTGTTGTATACTGTGGAATCCTGTTTGGGGATAGACTTTGTTTCTGTCTAGAAGGACATCAAGTGATGTCCTCTTCTCTAACACTAAGTACGTACACACTATATGTTCCCTGGTGGCCACATAGCACTAGCTGCTAGCATGGCATTTTGCCAGCCCTTCCTCTAAGAAAATATTAGACAATGTCCCTTATGTCCTGAAAGTTAAAGAGAACTGTAGCTGTTGGTGATCATCTGAGCAGATGATGAAATTGAGATGAGAGAAGCAGTCTACAGACATGGATGTGCAGATGGTGGGGGGTCTTTTAAAGAGCACAGAAGAACTGTCCAGGGTTTGGCCTGAGGCCTAACATCATTACTGTGGAAACCTTGACTCAGTCCAGTTCATTCACGTTAATGAGGGTGAGCCTAGGAATTCAATATGTATTGGGTGGATTCTTGAGAGCACACAAGGAGGATTGCAGATGCCTCATGCGATTTTCCCAGAACCCTCTAGGCAGGAAAATGGCAGTTTCCTGCCATTGGTGACTCTCTGCAGCACCTTTGTCATGGGCCTCATAGCATACACATCATGTGGCCTTCTGTGACTATCAGCAGCAGCAGCTGCAGTGACAAGAGGAAGAGGCAGCTTAGACTGGAAGCATGAGCATCTTCTCATGAGCAGAGATGTTCTGTAACTTTAAAAAACCAAGTAACCAAGCAAATGTTTGATTGTCTCTCCAGGTATAGAAAAACATTTAAGATCAAAAATAAAATCCTACTGAGCACTATGTGGACTTCCGCTTGTGGGGACAGAGAAGGGGTCACTCGTTCCAGAGCTGGGAGGTCCTTAGTCTTGGGCTCAACCAATAAGAAGCTGGTGGTGACCTTCAGGTAAGACCTGCAGCTTGTCCTGTGTCTCCCTGGTGTAAAAAGGGAAGGACAGGCCCCCAGTCAGAGAACTGTCATGTAGTATTTAGATCCCCAACCTCGGTCCCCCCCATCCTAAATGATTTGCTTTTCCTCTTAATACCATGGACTATGCAAAGCAGGGTCCTCAGGAGCCCAGTTACGAGGCAGGTTCACCTTGTAGCAGCACCCACAGCAGAAGCCTACACCCCATGCTGATATTTTATGTGGTTTAACTTTTTTCTCCTATTTTTAAACTTGCAGTTCTCCAGAACTAAAGGAAAAAAGGCATGCTTACCTTCAAAAGTATTTTACTAATAGACATGTTTTTCAATTTCATCTGGTCAAAGAATACCAAAACTGTGCCCCCAAATATTCTCCCTCATTAGTAAAAGTGGTTGCACTACCATCCTCAAATAGCCATCTGTGTTGAGTACTCCAGCTGTCTCTAAAACAATGGTGTCTCATTCTCAGGCATGTCTGGTTGGTCCCTTAGGAAGCTGTGGTTGTCACTGTCATGCTTCCCTTCTTTCTAACCAGCAGCACTAATGTTGGTCTGAACTTCCTGATTTGCAGCTCAGCCTCCTGGGGGAACTCCCACCCACTGTCCCTCTTCCCCTTGCACCCAGGAAGGTGCTGGGCCCTCAGTCTAGGAGGCAAGGTGTGAGGACGGGATCTGCTCTGCCAGGTCTCAGTGACAGCCCAATTCTAATGTCCTGGGCCATGTCTTACTTTCCTGGAATACCTTTGTATATTTTCTGACATCCCATAATTTGATTTTGCTGAGTCTGTTGATGTGTCTTCATGAATAAAGTATATTGAAATGTTGGTAGTGTGGTTGAATTAACAGCAATCCAATAGCTATATCTGCCTGGTCTCATTTTGGGTTATTATTGAATTGGATTAGGTACATCAGTGTAGCCAAGGAGAAGGATGAAGTCAAAACCATTGCCCTTGCCATCCACACTGAGAACATCAAGGACTGTGCCCTTATGAGTGTTTTTAAAGCCAAGCCTTAGATTCCAAGTTTCTGGTTTAGGCAGAATGAATTGGAGGGAGGGAGAGGCAGAGATGGGGGACAAAAGAGGGAAAGTAGATTGGTGTCTGCATTGGTTGTGGATGTATGAAAAGTGGTTCCTCAGCCAAATGGAGCAAAAGGAAACCATGAGAGCCCCAGTTCCTGATTTGGAAACACAAATACCCATGATAGCTTTGGACCCTTCCAATGTCAACTCAGTCATTTGTTGTATAAAGTGATGTTCACAAGCATCAA
This sequence comes from Uropsilus gracilis, assembly GCA_004024945.1. Classification (NCBI taxonomy): domain Eukaryota; kingdom Metazoa; phylum Chordata; class Mammalia; order Eulipotyphla; family Talpidae; genus Uropsilus; species Uropsilus gracilis. The sequence goes on from PVHY01023867.1 coordinate 17,386, forward strand.
CCATAATTTATTAGAACTAAATATCTTTACTTACCAGTTGGTCACACATCCATGCATATTAGTTTGGTTGTCTTCCCAGTTATTTTTCCACTACTCTATATTTTTGGGAGTATAAATTTAAAGAGAAATACAAAAGTGAAAGTAGTATAAAGAACACTCTCACTACACTCTTACCAAGATTCTCATGCTTACACTTTAGTTACCTGATAGTTACATTGTTCTCCCAGGTCTTGGATTCTCTCTCTTGTGTATCCCTGTCTGTCTATGAAACTGGTCTCAGGGTCTTACATGCACTTTGGCCCTTCACCCTTGAACACTTAGTCAATTGCAGAGAGTGTCAGGATATTTCCTAAGGAACCACTGCACAGCAACGTGCCTTAGGTCTAGTTAACTTTGGCGCAGTACATGATATACCACTCAAGCCCCGTGTAGCCAGGGGACTCCATGATGTCCCCTCTCCAGGGTTTGTACATACAAAATAGAAGAGCATCATGTCCCAGACAGGAAGGACACTAATTCTAACAGAGGGTTCATGGCTCCCACGTGCTCTCCCATGACCTGAAAGCCCAGACCGTCTAAGAGTATGGGTAATAATCAGACCATGACTATCTACTCTCCTCTTGTAAAATTTTAACCTCAATTCTCTTTTTTTTCACAGTTCTTGCCTATAGGCGTCAACAACGAAATGGTGAGCGACATAATAACTGCCGCGCTGCCAATGCTCGGAGTCACTGTGAGTAACTTACAGGCCACTTCCACCTAGTACCAACTTTCATGTTTGGAGTCATGGGGGTGTGTGTGTGATGCATAAGCTCCTCCCACATGACAGCACATCTTCCGATACATAGCCATATTCTGCCTCCTGTAGTTAGAAATAAAAGGCCTCCTACATGACAGGGGCATCTGAGGGCAGCAGCCAACAGGGGTCCAAGCAGTCTGGAGCAGCAGAGGACGGGAGACTGAGCTTCTCTCGTGAGGGGGCAGAATGAGGTTGCCCCCTAAGTGAGCGGCTAGGTCCACTGCAGGACCCTCAGTCCCTAGATCATCTGTGGAAAATGACTAAAACCAGAGGGAGCAGCAGGAGGCTGGGAAGGGAACAGCATGTGACCTCCAGAGTCAGAGTGGCGGCCTGGCAGAGTTTCTACAGGGCCAGTTCTCTTGATGTGGGAACATGGTGGCACCAGGGGAGGGTGTTCAAACTCCTCCTGTAAAGCCTCATGGTGACCCCGGGTTCTCTCCTGTCTCCCAGGGCTCTGAGAAGGACTATGAGCTGTGGGTACACTCTGACACAGAAGCAGCCCCCTATCCACTGGCTGGTGAGTGTCAGGGCATCCAAGACGGGACTGGTTGAGGTTGTAGGTGTAGTTCTGAAGGCTCACAGGAATGGTGACTCAGTTTCAGCTGAAGTGGATTGAAACTGGAAATCGTACATCCAAGCATTCAGTCGCAGCCCCCAGGCCCCGACTCCAGCCCCAGCACAAGTAGCAACTGTCCATTCAGCAGCTTCTGTGGAGCTGGGGAGAGAAATGTGTATTTTTCTTCTCCACATTTCCTTTTGACTAATCAAACTGCTCTGAACACCTTTATTTCTTCCATAATAAATTGCACAAATTCTTATTTTACAAAGAATTCTTATTTTAGTGCATTTGTTATCACACATCTATATCCATATAGATCTACATGTAGGTATGATATTCATATAGATCTACATGTAGGTATGTATGAATGAGTCCCCCCCCCTATATTTTCATATCCCAATGTTGAATCCTTACAACTAAAGAGTCTCAATTTTCTGAGAATGTAAAAAATCCAGTCACATCTTTGAGTCCAGATACAGCCTTGAAACCCCTACGTCATGACCACCAATTTGCTTAGTGCCCTACAGACAGGGACATCTCCTATTGAAGCCTCAAGCCTTTCAGCAGTAAACAGCCTGTTTCTTGGGCTCTTTCCTGGGCTGTTTTGATGTTTTGCCAACTCCTAAAACCTGTATGATAACAAATTACCTAAAATAAGAATTCTTCGTAAAATAAGAATTCTTTGATCACATGGTTTCAGGCTGGTTAACTGAATGAGGTGGAGTGAAATGAGCAGAGGGCCGGTCTGTGGCTGATGGGGCAATAGAGTCACAGAGACGAGGAAATCTCACGATATCCAGTGTGCTCGCCTCAGGATTCTCTATAATTATTTTCTTTTGAAAAAGAGTTAGTAAGGTTATTTTCTTTTTCAAGTGATCTGGAGGATATTTAGAAGCGATCTGAAAATCTAAATACCCACCTTGTTCTAAAAATGTGCACTCCCCATTTGGAATCCAGGGAGTCCTTATGGATACAGCACCTTTATCTGTTTCAGTGTTATTTTTTTATGTTAATGTCGCAGTCTGTGTAAAATACCTTAAAACAAAGTCAAACACTTCGATGTGCTTATCAGGTGTGTGCATTAGATGCATTAGAAACTGTACTGATACCCTATAGGCTAAGAACAGCTTCACACACTATGGTCCCAAGGAATCCCAAGAGCCTGTCATCCTCCTGGCCATGCTGGATACCTTGCAACACACTCTCAGCTCCCGCTGTGCAGTAACTCCTGCTGGTGGTGACTGGCTTGTATATGCCGGCTGATACAGGCCCTTGCCATCAAAGATGGGAGCTGCTGGGATGCTCATTCTGAATAGAGCAGTTGACATTGTATCTGTGTAGGGAATACGGAGCTTCCAAGCTCATCCAGCAATAAATCAGAGTCTGAGAAATGCACTTTCACTCTGCTCTTAAAAATTCAAATCCACACCGTGGCTCAGGCACACGGGAAGAGAACAGCACGAGGCCTGACAGAGCCAGAAAGATCTCTTGGCGGGCAGCCCCCAGCATCTCGGCGCAGGTTCAGCAAATGTGTGTTTGCACTGGCTTCTGGTTTCCAGGGGCAGGAAGGGAGCCCCATGGAAGTGAGGAGGGGAGCAAACGCCCCTGCACAGTGCCCTGGCTGCAGAC
>PVHY01023868.1:0-20378 GCA_004024945.1 Uropsilus gracilis
TAATTAAATGCATTATTCATATCACTACAGTTATTATTTCTTCTTGCATGATCAATTTCTGATAATTATTAAAATCTCCCTCTGTGATTTGTATTAACATAGTAAATTGCAGTGATTCACTTTCTATTGTTAAACTACCCTTGCATTCCTGAAATAAATCGTGCTAGCTTACAATTAACTTTTTTACTCAACCTGCTAGTGATTTAAGATATTTTACTCCTATGTTCCAAAAGAAATTAACCTGTAAATTCCCTTTATTTTAATGCCCATCTAATGAGATTAGTGGGGAAATGTGACCTCTTTTTTGGTTCTGTGTAAGATACTAAGTAGGACTGCCCTTATTTTTATCATATATTCTTAGAAAATTTACTAAAGAAACTATCAAACTAGTAGATCTGAATTGTTGAGGGCAATAATTTTTAAAAAGAGTCAAATTTGGATCTCAATTATATCTACCTTCTCTACTGGCTTCTTTTGTTCCGTATTATTTTGTACTTTTTGCTTCTTTTGGGTTAAATTTACTGTTTTTGCTTTCAAGTTTTTTAAAGATAGAAACTTAGAACACTGATTTTGACCCTGTCCCCTTTTAAATATATGCATTTAGTTTTATAATTATCCCTAGAGCACTGCTTTAAATATAGCCCTAAATTTTTGTTGCATATATTTATTACCTTTCAGTTTAAAGTACTTTAATAAGTTTTTATTTCCTCTGTATTCCACAGGTTACAGATAATGTGCTATATAATTTCCAATCAGTTGAGGGGGTTTTTAGTTTTATAGATTTGACGGATCTTATTTTTGCTTTTAAATTATGTTTATTGAGGTAACATTGATTTACAACACTGTATGTTTCAGGGATATAAATTCACACTTCTACAAATGTATATTTTCACTCCATGCCCACCAGCATCGTCCCACATAGTCCATTGACCCCCACCCCCTTTGCTCTCACTTAAGCTTTAATTCCATAGTCAGATTTCAGGGCATATTTTGGTTTAGTTTGGTCTGTCCCTTTGTTCCCTTTGTTTCTTTATATTCCACATATGAGTGAAATCATCCAGTATTTGTCTTTCTTCTATTAAATTGTATTCCTTGATAATACCCTCCAGTTCCATCCATGTTGTCGCAAATGGCGACAATTTTTTTTCACAACTGGGTAATATTCCAATGTGAATGTATACCACATCTTCTTGAATATGGATTAATACTCATCTGTCATTGCACACTTCAGTTGTTTCCATAACTTCACTATCATAGATAACTGTAATTAAAAGATCATATATCACTTGAAATTAATGTTCTTTTATAATAATAATACATACTGGAGTCAAATTACTGGATCATGTGATAGATTTAGTTTAATATTTTGAGAAGACTATACTATTTTCTATAGGAGGTGCACCAGATTACATTACCACCACAGAGTATGAGCATGCTGTTTTCTCTACGCCCAACATTTGTTTCTGTTCTTTTTGATACAGGCCATTCTCACACACAGGTGTGTGTTGGTGTCTTGTTGAAGTTTTTATTTCCATTTCCCTAATAATGAGCATGTTCTCACACACCTGTTTCTCAGGTCTCTGATGAGCATTTTCTCATGTGCCTGTTGGACATCTGTATGTCTTAAGAGAAGTGTTTGATTTTAATCCATTTTTGATTGAGTTATTTGTTTCTTGAGCCTTTCTTGAGTTGTATGAGTTCTTTGTAGATCTTGTATCTTAACCTCTTGTTGGATATACAGTGCAAATATTTTCTCTCATTTAGTAGAGTGTCTTTTTGTTTTAAGAATCACTTCATAGCACAGAACCTTTCTAGTTTATGTAGCCTTTCTTATTTTTATTTTTATCTTCCTCATTTTTCACTTATTTTTACTCTAATATTTATTCATTCCTTCCTTTTAGTAGCTTTTGGTTTCATTTGTTCTTTGTCTAATTTCTTAAATGTTAGATTAGATTTATTTATTTGAAATGTTTTTGTTACTTGATATAGGACTGTATTGTTATATACCTCTCTCTTAATAGTGCCTTTGCTGCATCCTAGGGCTTCTAGTAGTTTGTGTATTCATTTTCATTTCTCTCCAGGTATTTTTAATTTCTCCTTTAATTTCCTCCTCAACCTAATAGTCATGTTTTCAGTCTCCATGCATTTGAGCTTTTCCTATTTTCTTTTTGTAGTTGATTTCTAGTTTGATAACAGTGTGATGAGAGAAAATACTTGAAATGAGTTCAATCTCTATGAATTTATGCATACATGTTCTGTGACCCAGTATTTAGTCTATCTTCAAGCATGTTTCATATGCACTTGAGAAAACTGTGTAGCCAGCTTTTGGGGGGGGTTCATTGCTAAGTGTTTATTAAGCTCATTCACTCTAATTCTTCAGTGAAGGCTAATATTTTCTTGTTAGTTTTCTGTCTGGGTAATTTTTCCACTGATATAATTTGGGTGTTGTAACCTTACACTATTATTGTTTCTGTCATTATCTGATTTAAGATTTGATAATAGTTGTCAAATATTTTGATGTTCCTTCATTTGGAACATGTGTATTTGCAAGTACTTTGGCTTTCTGATGCATTGATTCCCTCAGTCATTATAGAGTGTCCATAAAATGTCTCATGTTACATTTTTAACTGGAAGTCTGTTATCTAATATAAATATAACTGGTTCTGTTTTTATTTTGGATTCCACTTACTTGTTGAACTATTTAACCTTTTACTGGGAACCTATGTTTATTTTGGATCTCCTGGAGACAACAGAAAATTTGGTTTTATTTTCTGACCCCATCAGCTTTTCTGTGCTTTTAATTGATGAATTCAGTGGACTTATATTTAAGGTGATATATTATATGATATGATATATAGATAGATAGATATATGAAGAATTATTACTGCCATCTTGTCTTTAGATTTCTGGTTCTTCTTTCTTTTTTTTTGGGGGGGGGGCACTTTCTTTCCTTTGATTTAGATAGAAGAGTTCCGCTCTTTCTTGTAGGTGAAGGCTAATGTTGGCAAACTCCTTCAGTTTCTGTTTTTCTTGGTAGTCTCTTATTTTTCCCTCATATCTGAGAGTCTTGCAGGGTATAGTTCTTAGTGGTAGCTTTTGTCTTTGAATATTTTGAATACATCATTCCAATCTCTCTTTGCCTCTAGAGATTTCATTGTAAAATGTGATGAAATCTAATAGGAATACCTTTTTACGATACCCCTTTTTCCCCTTGCCAATTATAATAGCCATTGTCTTGAACTCTTGGTAGTTTCGCTACAATGTGTGCTGGTATGGGTCTCATTGCATTTCTATGTCTAGATGTCCTTTTGACTTAACAGCCTTGTGTATTAATTTTCCCTTGGGTTTGATAAATGTTCTTCTATTATTTCTTTGAATATATTCTCTTCCTTTTTCTATCTTTTCCTCTTCTAGGTTACCTATTATTCTTATGCTACCTTTTTTAATGGGGTAAAAGTATTCCCAAAATGCTCCTTCATTTCTTTTATGTTATATTTCTTTTTCCCCATTCACCTTGGCCCTTTGTACATTAATGTTTTTAAGTTACTTATTTAATCCTTCATTTGGTCTTTCTGCTTCCAGACTTAAATTCACAGGTAGATAATCATCTTTGATGTGGGAAGGGTATATGTGCAGAATCTACCACTAAACTAGGCTCATATTCTGACACTTATCAGAGAAGATTTTTTAAGTTGATTTGATGGCCCAAATATCAATGAGTCAGATTAAGAAACCAAGGTGCCAACTAGTAATATAAATAGGACAAATTTTATAGCCGATCTTTGTGAGTCTAGATTATGCTTGTTTGGTTTTACTTACAGATTATTGATGTATCTGGACAGATACCATTCAAACTTTAACTCCTAGGAGATGGGGATAAAAGTCTGAAAATATTGAGACACTTATTGCATTGGAGAATATCACATTGGAGAACAATCTTTGGTATGGAATTTATCAGTTCTAAATTTACATGTGACAGATGGTGTTAATTGAGTGAATAACAGACTTTTAAAGTTACCCTCATGCTGAATAAAAATACTTGAGGTATATTGAAAACTATAAGATATATTCTGGTCTTATATATTTTGGGTCAAAGAGGTTAAGACCCTATCACTGTGTTAAAACTGGCATACTCTTTCAAGAGAAATAACATTTTCAATGACAGTCATCCTGGATGAAATAAAAGTGATTGTAGGCAGTGGGACTGAAGAGGGGAAATCTTTTTTTTCTTTCTTTCTGAAATTCACGATGCTGGGGCTAGGAATCTGGAAAAGAGAGCATAATAGTAGAGATTCACACTGGGAAAAGCAGGCTATCTCCTATCTCAGTCATAATTCAGGAAATAAATAGCCATTCTGATATTTTAAAACATTGCAATGAGAGGAAACTTTAGGTGTTGAATAGCAGAGAATCATTATTAACTCTGAGCTTTGAACAACTGCTTAAGAGCAGTATATTCAGATTTAAGTTACCGCATTGTATCTTCCTTCAATTATTGTAAAACCTGTGATAAAGTCCTCTAATTTTACTATAACATGATCTTAATTCTCACTTCTTGATAGAAGGGTCTCTCTGTAGGTCTGATTGAACTGTGATGGGAGATTAGCAACATCCTGAAGAACTGAGCAAAATTTTCTCAGGATTGCAAGAAGCAATGCTCCAATGCAGGATTGAAAAAGACGATAACAACAATGTGAATAAACTAGGAAAACCTAAGCTTGCTCTGAGGATTTTCAGAGCTGTTTGCTAAGACCAAGTTTGTTAAACTTACTTCAGCCAAATGTAAAGGAAATCTTGATAGTGTATTTTGACACCTCATAAGCTTGGGTAATTCTGACACATTTAAAGAGTACAACAGAAAACTTCCATATGAAAACAAATTGTAGAATAAAAACAGAAACTTGTCCTTTGTTTATCATTTATTTCGTGATGTTTTAGGGAGTTTTATTGCTTCAGCATTTTTCTTTTGCAAAACAGTGATTAACTTTTATTTTAAAATTAAGGATGACCTTTTTCAGATTTACATTCCACTGGTTTACAGCAATATTTCAAAACAAATCACTTCTTGTTTACCTTAGATTTCAAAGAAGACACTTCTTGATTTTGAATTTACAGATATTTCTTTTCCTTGATCATGATTTTTGAATGGCAAAGTTTAACGGTTGTATGTTTTTACACATATTTAACCAGACAATCACATGCATACATATGCGTATATTCATACTTTTTTTTTTTTTTTTGACACTAGGTCTCACTATTTTTCACCCATCGGACCACAGGCTCAAGCTGCCCAGGCTACTACAGACTCAAGCAATCCCCAGCCTCAGCTTCCCAGGTAGCTGGGACTACAGGCATGAGCCACCATGCCCAGCTATTTTTTGGGGATTAGGTCTTGCTACGCTGCCCCAAGTGGGACTTGAACCGTGATCTGCATCCCCAGCCACTTCATAGACTGAAGCTTACAGGCACGTGTCACCATGCCTTGCTTATATATACTTTTGATTGATACTATTTCTGCAATATTTCCCAGAATTCTAAGGATTTAGATTATATCACTCTAACATGAAGTGCATTTTAAAAATACAGGTTCTTGGGTCATACCCTCCAAAATTCTGATTTGATAGGCTCAGAAATCTGCATTTTAACAAGTTCCTTGGCATTTATTGCATCAATGATGTTTGAGAATCATTGCCAGAGGCTTCACCATATGTTGGAAATTTATCACTTAAAAAATTCACAGTTTTTTGTTTTATATACTGTAGATGCTTAGAGCAAAACTACTCAAGTTCTTTTGAAAACAAAGTTGAAGTTTAAAATAATGCAAGTAAAATTATAGATTTTATAAGCACAGCAAAAACATTTGAATTCACATTGAATTACTGAAATTTTAGCCATCTTTATTGCATTCTGATTATACTTGATTTAGTCTTAAGTAGTCTCTGACATTCTCTGAGCTAATCACTTCACATCACTTCCATCATGGTACCATCTTTGAAACAATTCCAAAAAAAGTGGAACTAAGAATTTCTACATTTTTTTGCAAATCCTGGGAATGTTTGCTTTCTTGTCCCTCCTTGTTGCTTGGCTCTATGGTCAGACGATGTGTACTTATATCATGAAAATGGCTTTTCCTTTAGATGTAGAATTTCTACCCTGTCAATTACATTTACTAATTATCCCTTTATTTTACTGTGGTGTTTGATTCACATCTGTTATCATGTTGGATTCACATTATCCTTCTAACTTTCCCTCTAAAATTTCAATAGATTTGAACTTTTCTGATGGCATCTTGACGTACAGTTATTTATATACATATTCTTTTTTTCTTTTCTCCCTCCCTCCCTTTCTTTATCCTATCTCCTTTATTTTCTTCTATGTTCATTTACTTTCTTTTACCTCAGAAGATTCCTATGATGAGCATCAGGACTGTCCTCAGAGCATTAACTTCTGATATTTATGAATTCTGCATCTGTGAACAGTACTGAGAATGAAGACTAAGAAGGGATCTGAGAGGAGGTATGTCAACTGCATCCTAATGAAACTGATAGGGCTCACATAGAAGCATTGTAGCTATTAAAATAAGAAATAGGTGAGGTCAGGTTTTTTAAATGTTTGTATTCGTTTAAAACCCCTTGAGGTATGATAGGTTGACAACACTGTATATGATTAAGAGGTATGGAATACCATCCTTCAAGTGTATTATATCACACTATATCCACCTTCAAGGCAGCAAAAATCTTCCACCTTAGTCCATTGTGCTCCCTACCTAATTTGCTCTTGACTCATTCTCTTCCCTATTAGTAGCTTTAATTTTAAATATAGAAGAGATGTTGATACAGATGGTTTTCAATAAACGAAAAGGAGTTACTAGGAGGTCATTATTAGTTCAATTTTATGTATTTGTTTAACTTTGTGTATTATTTATTTTATTATTTGCTTTATTTTGTGAACATCCCTGTCTTTTTCATCATAGTCCAGTATGTGGTAGTAAGCATTTTATATGAAGAAAGATGCAGGTCATCAAGGATATTGCAGCCCATTCCAGAAAACTCCCACCCTTGTCTGAGGTGCCCATAGTCAAGCATGACATCTATCTCATTCTCTTCAGTGCTTAGGGCAGAGCTTACCACTTACATACCCACAGACTATTTTCTGAGAGAATGCTGAATTAATTACTGAATTTCACTGATTTAATGTAAAGTATATTGATGTTATGAGAGCTGCCGCATTGTAACCGAGATACCAGGAAAGTGCGATCTGAATAATTTGAAATAAGATTGTAGTTATTTTTTTACATCTGCCTATTTTTCAACCTATCTTGACTAGTCAAACTATTTATGACATAAACAAATTCAGGTGATTAGATCTAGCCTCACGATTCCTTTTTCTGAACTCTGACTTTTTAATTTCTCAAGACATACAGAAAACACTTTAACTATACACATACACACATATCTAAAAATAAAACAAATAGTTTTCAAAGTAGTAAGATAGTAATGTGACTGAAGAATCTAAAATAAGAATCTAGCTGCATCTAAGAAGAATCTAACTGCATCTAAAAAAAAAAAAAAAAAAGATAGAAATTGGGTTTCCCTAAGCCAAAGACTTGAAATATAAGGCAAAGAAGAAACAAAATGGGAAAGAAAGCAGAAGGGAATTGACAGTCACTAAGAACAGGAGGCACTGAAACAAGCCAAATGAATGCAGACTGGCCTTTGATGGCAAAATTAGGACTGGAAATCTAAGTAGCACAGTCTACCATATACCAAGAAAGTACATCTCCCAAGATTAGGACAAAGCGCCAGGAAAGTAAAAGACCAAGGGCCAAACATGTACAAATAGCAGTAAAAAAGCAGATAGAGTGACCAGAGCAGTTGTGGCGGGGAGTGGTGGAAACTCCCCTGGGGATCAACAATCTTAGATTGTAAAAAAATCCAAAAATAAAATAAAATATTTTAAAAAAGAATCTAATTGCATAAAAGGACATTACTTTCTCTTTGCTATCTGTATTAGATAAAGTGCTAATAGCATAAGAGTGGAAAAGCAAATATATCTAAGTATTGACAAATTAATGGTTCTTATATTAAAGTCACAAGATTTTTTCCAGGTACAAGCCTATAATTACAACATCTGATTAAAAAGAAAGAAAGAAAATGTAAAGTCAAACTACTGAGATTCCTTTTTTTTAAAAAAAAAGTCTTTTCCTAATATTTACACTAATGAGGAATGGTTCTAGTCCAGAAATCACACAGAATATTGATATGAAAATCTTTAAGGGACTCCATGGAGAAGTTTACGGTTTGGTATTTGGCAGGTTTTTACATGGTTAAGCCATCAGTAGTTCTCTGGGGATAGCTTTTTTGTTTTTTAATGAAATCTTACAATGTATTATTTACATAATGGCTTGGTAATTTTATTAGCGTAAGATAGGCAACATCTGCCAGAAAATATTGATGGATTCTACTAACTAAATTATACACCAGATGGTAAGATCAAATTTTCAGGGGTCAGACATTATCTTTAAAGACCACATGGTTCATCTCAAACTCAGCTGACAACCTGTTATATTGATGGGACCCACAAATGTTTAACCCACAGTAGATTTTGACCAATAAAAAAAAAAATCTGAAGCCCTTAAAAATGTAAGATATTTTCCACAAATATCTGGACTTGGAGTTTCTGTAATTATACTGTGACAATGTAACCTGAAGCAACCAACAAATGTTTTGGTTAGAATGGGAGATCTCTCCTCTTTCCACCATATTCCACAATCCACTTAGATTTCCGGTCTGGCCTCTGTAGGAATTTGAACTTCTGATTCTGAAACTGGCTTAATTGTATGGTTTTTTATGATTATATCTTGAGTCTCTGAAGATGAAAAATATATGCTGTACTTTTATCTGGCTAACATAGGTAGTTTGTCTTTGGTATGGTATTATCTGTAATTATCTGTAAATATTGTAATTTAGCTAATAAGGTGGTGTTTTAAACTAATTAGGAAGTTACTTCTGTGTAATAAAGTGGTTTTTTAATAATAGTATAGTGTTTTCTTCTTAGTAAAGCTTGCAAATATCAAATTCTTTTTAAAAATCTTTCTATTAACATCAACTCAAACATGGGGCAGGAAAATCTTTGTTTCATAATACCAGATATATGTAGATATAGCACATGTATATTTATATAGAATCTTAGATTAATTTTTATTCTGAATATAATGTCAATTTGAAAAAAGATAGAAAATGAACATTTCTATATAATTGAGAAGCTGATACTCTCGCATAAGAAATAACCTAGCTGGCTTCACTGAATATTTATGGCTTTCATATTTCAAAATATTTGTGCAAAGGACAGTGAGAGAATCAAAGGTGAAGGAGACATGGCCCCTCCACCAAGAAATCTACATTTTGTTCAGGAATACAAACACTTAAATAATTCAAGCTACCTGAGCAAGGGGAGTGTCAACTGGATGGACGACTGGAGAACTAGTCCTCAAACCTGGAACTGGAATAAACATCTTTGTGGAAGGAAGAGAGGTGTTCCTCCTGTCTTCTGAACCAGCATCCTAGCAAGCATTAGAGGTCAGGACAGCAAACTGAACTGATAGCTGAAAACTCCCCCTCCACAAGTAGAATTTAGCCCGTGACCTTGTCAGTGATACGTTTTCTCAGTTTACACAGTTGCATACAAATGTATCTTAAAGAGTCATATGTTGACCTGAAAAAAAAAAATTAGAATACTAATTTGATGGTAGAGATTAACTGTTGCTTGCCCTTCTGTTTGGAGTTACTTTGACTTGATTTTCATAAGAATTGATGTGGTTTTTCCAAGCAGGTATGGGTTTGGTAGTGGTTGCAAAAATTGTTAAAAGGAAAGATAATATATTTTCAGATTATATTTACACAGCATTGCAAAAATTAAGCTCTTAAGTATTCTATAATGAGTTTATTTTGGAGACAAAATGAGCCAGATTTAATATTTGGTATTATAGATTAAAAATTTTACAAAGAAACAGTAATTGTTGGTTAAATTTTCCCTTTTCAGCTTTTACAAATTCTATTTGGGTAGTCCAGGATATTAATAGAGCTTACATGAAATGACAGAGACTCAGAGTACCTCAAAAAAAGGACATGGAGATAATGAAGTCTAACAGGAGTCACTGAGAAATGTTGTGAAACATGTGTTTGCAATTGCCGACCTGCTATAAAAAGTCATTTTTGATTACACATTATTGGTATGTTCCAGGAGACCAACTGGATGAACACAGACAAGAGAAAAGTGGATAATATCTCAGAATGATAACTTATAGTTATCTGCACATTTGTGAAATCTATATCTGTCTTCTAAAATGTCTCTATCTGTCCTGTGTACTTGATTACTTGTCTTCAGCAACAGTGCATAGGTCAATCCTGCCCTTTCTTCTTTCTTTCTTTTTTTAAATTAGTCACCTTTGCACCTTTCCTAAGCACAATCAGTGAATTTTTCCATCCAAGTCCATGTTCATTGAACATAGCCTTAATGATTTAAGGCCATTAAGAATAAATGTCCTATAGGACACAGTAGCCAGAAATGCCTACAATGCTTATGGTGGCAGATAAAGGAGAGAGGTAGTGGAGGGGAAGTAATTCACTAAAAACCTATCCCTTGCAAACACTGTTTTCTAACAAGCCTTAGAGAACTAGTTTAATTTGCCTTCATTTTCATAAAGGTGCTCACAGAGGAGCCAAGTGAATCACCCAAATTAGAAGGATGAAAGGCCTTTCACACAGTCCTCAACCTGTTAGCTTATACTTACCTACCCCTTTTGATTTCATTGGTAGTTGTATGCCTTCTAATAGTTTGTTATGTGCATCTGTCAGAGACAGTATGAAAAACACATTCATAACTCTATGAGGCTGAAGGTGTGCTCATCATATGACTCAGCGAATGTTTTTCTGAATTGGTTGTATTTCCTTAAATAAAAGCAGAGTACCAGCGGAACGTTCAGACCTGATGTTCAAAAGTTCTGATTTATTACTGCTCATCACAGAGTTGGAGAACTTCCACAGAGGAGACAGAGCATCTTCCCATTAATAACTGAACAATTTTCCAAATCATCAATTTTCCTCAAGAAAATATAGAAAGTTCAGGTTACTTTAGCTTCATTTACTTGCTGGTGAACCTCTGAGCATATGAACGCTTTTCACTTTAGGAAAACATAATACAATGTGTGTGTATAAGAAAATACAATATGGATGGAAATAACTGGGTGTATAAATGTATAAACCTTTCTTTAAAAAAAAAGAAATTTCACAAATTAGATTTTTAGTGCATGGTGAGCAACATATGTTTGCACTAGTCATAGCTTCGTGCTGGGCCTAAGAAATAACAAGTGAAGGCAGATGAGACTTTTCTGTGACTTTGTTTAAAATGGATACTTTCCAAGATCCATGACTTCACCTCTGAGTTTCTTTTTTTTTTTTTTTTTTTGAGCTAGGTCTCGCTGTTTTTGCCCGTGGAACCGCAGGCTCTCGTTGCTCGGGGTACCACGGACTCAAGCAATCCCCAGCCTCAGCTTCCCAGGTAGCTGGGATGACAGGCACGCGCCACCATGCCCAGCTATTTTTTTGGAACTAGGTCTCGCTACAGCCCCCAAGCGGGACTCGAACCGTGATCCCTAGCCCGGGCCGCTTCATAGGCTGAAGCTTACAAGCACGAGCCACCGTGCCCGGCCTACCTCTGAGTTTCAATACTGACATCTAACTTCCCTATTTGATCTAAGCTCAGAATTTGATATTCACTGTTGACAAAGCATATTCTCACCACCAAAAACTTTTGCAGAGTTAGTATTGCATCTCTGAAATCTTGTGAAAAATGAGTCAGTGTTCCCACTTTGGGAATTCTGTTGAACTCCACTGTCTTTCAGAAAGTTTTCAGGCTTCTCTATGCACTCAACTATATTCTTCTGGACCTCTCTGTCCCTGGTCCTGTACCCCACACTAAAAGGGAAAAAGTGCAGAAATAAAGGTACAAGATCAAAATCTATGTCATCAATCAGGCCTTGTGCTAATCAAGACTCTCTCTCTTTCTCTCTGCTCAACCTCACTCTCCCCGCTTCCCATTTAAAAAGGCCTCCAACAACTTCTGTGCCTTCCAGTGTGGATTTGGAAATCTGCAGTGCTCTGTCAAGTCAGCACTTACCGAGCACTGGAACTGATAGTGGTCTGACCCCAGTAGACAATAAAGGTGTGATTTGTCTGTCAAGAATTAATAAATCAATAATAAAAACAACAAAAGTAATAATAAAAATCTGTTGATTATCATGTCATCTGCAATTTCAAACAGTATGTGGGATAAAATACTTCTCTCAACCTGGAAGGAGCAGAATGTTCCCCATGCCCAGTCCCTGGTGCAATTCTGAACTCCCTGCTCTGAAATTACTGAGAAATTCCTTTCCTTGCTTTGGTTTTCTCACTTTTTCCATAGACGAATAGTAAGGTGGATGTAAGGACAAAATTTGGTGCTTGAACTACTGGTGGTCTCTAGTTATTTAGATCAATCAAGCTGGCACTTTCAAAGGAAATGTAATTCAGTGATAGAATTTTCATGAATTTGGAATTATTATTTTTTTTCCAGAAATCAAGCTACATTTTCCAATTACATTCTTAAGTTCTATATAATGTATTCTAACAGGAAAACTGGTTGTTCATCTCTATTACCACTTTGTTTAAAAAATATTTTCTGATCATTTGCATATGATTGCTTTGATAAAACTTAAATCATTTATACTATGTTGTACTACATTTTTACTTTGAAAACAGTTCAAAATTGAGTCATTAGAGCATAAAAGTAATTATTTAAAAGGTAATAAATATGTTGTTTTAATGACGCTGTAGTGAAGGTTTTATACAAACATTAAGAAACAGGAAAATCCACATAGAAAGTAAATGCAAATATGTGAAATTAAACGTCACAGGACAAGTGACACCTTTCCTCCCTGTTCCCAGTTTTGGTGTCTATGAAACTGCCATAGTGGCTGAAGATTTTTGCAACATTCTAAAACAGAATAACAGATACTCTGGCAACCCAATCACTTTTTTTTCGAATGAGCATAAAATATTTTGGAGTAGCAGTTGATCAATTTTGTTCTTAGGACACTATTACTCATGCACCTGAACTACTCAGACATCAAAATAAGTTATTTCATTACATGTAGCAAAAATAGGAATATATCAGTCCACTCCCAAGAAGAATATAAAAAACAGAGACAAAGTTACTATTTTATTCAAAGAGAAAGCAGAATAAGTACATGACAAACTTATCAAATGACACTGTTTAGACATCACATATTATCAATGACAGCACACGACATAGCTGCCTGCTTCCCTCCCACATGACAAGAAAGACTGCATTTTGTAACGGAGGAAAAGTTTCCTTTGAGGAGAAAGTATATCTATTTTTGGCAAATGTACTTTAAATAAGAAAAAAGAACCTAGTAACTTCTTATTCTGCTAATTCCTAAAGACATATGCTACAGAAGATTTCTCATTTAGATAAAACCTGCTTCTGTGAGCCAGGAAGTAGACTGGAAATGGCGATCTGGGAACAGGATCGAAGGTATGCACGCTAAGCGGGAGTGAGGAAGGGTTTTACTATAAAGATGAAAGAGTTTACTCCTGGAAGTCAGTCCACTTCTCTTTGCACATAGACAGCAGTCAACACCACACCTCGGATCCTGACTCTGTGTTAAATGAAATAGTGAAACTTATGACAGTGATTCAGTTGTACAACCTGAGTATTTGTCTTTTCAGCCTGCTGTTCAAATAAATAGCAGCAAGTACAGACTGTAAATACAAACTTGTGGACAATTGAAGGGAAAGATGCTTTCAATGAGTGGTTGGAAAAGGTAAGAAATGAAACACCTTTTCATGACATTGTTAAAATCAACAGACTGTTTCTGCAATTCTAAATGACTTCTTCAAATGGAATGTTTCAACTTTGTGGTCAATAATTGAATGTGCTAAATCTATCATTGTAACAGAAAATAATAATTTTTAATGTTTAGAAAACTTATTTATTATGTGAAGCCAATCTCATCATTAAGAATTTGAACTCATGCCATTTAGAACAACATGGATGGAATTAGAAGGGGTTATGCTAAATAACACATCAGAGGGAGAAAGACCAATACCAGATGATCTGATACTCATGGAAAATGGAGAAAACAGCACACAGTTAACAACAGAATCACAAGGAAATTGAAACAAAATTCAAGTAAACTCTAGACATATAACTACAGAACTGAAACAACCAGAGGGGCAAGGAGGGTAGGATAGGAGCAAAGATGGGTAGGGAAACAATGTTCTAGAGTAAAGAATTCTGTCACTTGGGTGGTAGGGAAGGGATGTAGCAAGATACATCTGAGGAGGTGTGAGTCTGTCCCCTAAATCCTGTGCCATTTTGTAAACCAACACTATCTTCATAAAGTAAAAAAAAACAAGCTTTTAAATCCTTTCCAGAATTTCATGATTTTTTTCATTTATTACAGCAGAAAAGTAAATCAGTAATGTATAACTGACCATCTTTTAAAGACAGATCCATTTGTCACAGTAGATAACTATAACTAGGTGGAGAATTAAAGCAATTGTAGAGTGGATTATTAATCTACTTCTTCTATCATGTCCTAAGTCAAAATATTTATGCTTCCCATTCTGGATTTGAATTTCCACTATATTGATAGGAAACAATAATTGTTGACTTTTAAGTATTATATATTTTATTATATTTACCTTATTGAAAAGATGTTTCTGGAATGCTGTGATGTATTTCACCCATCAAATATCTTAGCTAATATAAACATGAAAAAGACACCATTTCATTCTATTTCAAGATTAGATAAACAGATCTATAAGGAATTACACTGAGGTTTGGACTAAAATAATCCCAGTGATAAAACCAGTGATTTTTTTCCTCTTCCTGTCAATCCTTGGGACATCTCTTCAGAGGGGAGAAGAAAGTTAAGAGGATTTAAGAACCTTGGGTTTCTGGCTCTTTCACTTTCTCCATTATAATTCACTAGGATGATTTTTAAGTTCTCTATATAAATATCAGTACCAATTTGAAAAAAATATTTGGTAATGGATGATTTTGTAGTGCTTATGCTAGTTAAATTGAAATCTCTTTACTCTCATGTTTTAATATCTACTACTCTTGTTTATTGCAATTTAAATAATGACAATGCTTCCCCCTCTTATGGTCTATTGAAAGTTGAAATTTCATAATCATGTAGTTAAATTCTCACAATGATAATAATTGTTATGCATCTGTATGTCATTATGGAGAACATTTTATTGCATATGTCTTCACTTTAGTAATGCAAGGGTAAGCATTTGTTTCCAACACAATTGTAAGCAGTTCTTAATGCAAACATCAGTATTCCATCAGTCTTATAAATCCACAAGAAGCAGCACTTCAGTTAGCATCAGTATTCTTATCACTGTTCCTCCAGGGAATACATTTGCACTATAATAATTTTGTCTGTATTTTTAGGATTAAATGTATGCTTCACTCACATAAAGAAGTGAGGAGGGACATGTTTATTAATCATTAAAGAGGCAGTCAGTCTCCTAATACTTAAGAGAAGAAAAAAGCAAGGACCCTGTTATCTAACTCAGAACAGTTTTCCAACACTTTTGGACTAAGCTATAAGAAACTGTTTTATCTCTGTCCATGGTAGCGTATTTCAGGCGAACTCATTTTAGGTGGGAGAACAAGGAAGAGAGCAAACGAATGACACTTGCTTCTCTTGTCGAGGGAATAATCCATTTCTCAGTCTCACCACTCTTTTAGTGACTGTGGTCGGTATTATGGTGTTGATTTTCAGAATAAAATGATTATTGACTACTACAGGACAGGTAGTACTGGCTAAATTAGAATACGAACATCTTGATTTACTTTTTTTAATTTCTGTTTGAACACCGAAATCTAATGTTCTTTGCCAGAAAACCATGTTACTAGGATTACCACTCTTTAATAGTAATTAGTATAATTAAATAAGTATATACTATATAAAAGCAGTTGCACTATTTACTTTACATATATTACTTCATTTAAAACAAATAAAATTCCAGTGAGTTAGGTGTTACTTCCTCCAACGTTCAGATTAGGTCATTGAGACATAGAGTTAAGTAGCTTTACAAGATAATATGGCAGCTAAAAATGGAACTGTCATCCCAAAAATGGGTCTTTGAAACTTGAAAGCCTTAACTAGTGAAATGTATTAGACTAATTTCCTAAATCCTTGCATTATTTTATTCTACAAAATATCTTTTGTGAGCCCTGTAAGAAGAAAAGTCATATGCTCCAATCAGTATTAAGAAAGTTGTTTTGCTATGCATATTAGGAAGACATGAGTGAGTCATGAATCCTTTACTCAAGGAACTTTAGATCTAGGGGAAAATATTACATATCCAAACATAATCATAGCTTGACAAAATCCAGTAGGTTTAACAAAGGAAATAAAATGAGTTTATTGATAGATAATTAAGTTCTAGCTATGAAATCAGAGAATCTTTATAAATATAGGTGAGACATAACCTGATACAGATATATAAAAATGGAGAATTGGCAAACATGGATACTTCATAGCAACATGTTTTAGTAAGTGCCCTCAGCCTCCATCCTACACAGGACTGGATGTGCTCTGTGTCCTCAGCAAACTGCATTCTCTCCTTGAGTCTCTCTCCTTACCTGTAAATAAAAGGAATGGGTCAAAAGACCAGTATGGGCCATAGGATACAGCTCTGTATTCTGACTCTGATTTTATCAGAAGCCAAAGAGAAAAGCAATCCAGGGAAGAAAGAGAGATCTGGCATGTGCTCCTGAGCAGCTGCAGCAAAGCAATGGAAGGTAGGCTTTGGAAGCTCTGGGAAGAAACTGTCCACAGGAAAGAGTAGAGCACTGGTGCCCACCTTATCCACATTCTTTAGGGAATCATGTCCTTGCCTATCATTTCACTTACATGATTTATGTGGTAAAAAGGATTTTAGCTGGTCTTTGAATGTGGGGACATCTTCAGGCTGGTATGGAGGCTACCTAGACTCAGTTAACTCCACCTAGTAGAATTTTAGTGGCAATTTCCTTGATATTGCAATTCAAAGAAATACAGAGGAAGTACCAAGCACAAAACTGTGCACAGCAGGCATCCAGTAAATAGCTACTGGAAATCAGGAAAGTTGTGCTTGAGGCAAGCCAAGGGCAGCTTTCCAAACAATCTAGCACCTCTTTTTCTGATGACAACAATTCAAAGGCCTTGCTGGAGCTCTAACACTTTCCCTCTTCCCATTAGCCACTTTTTTTTTCACATTTTATTGGCGAAAGTTACTATATAATTTCCAAAGGGAACTATGCCATAAAAATAGACATCAAATCAATGGACAATTAAGCATCCATTAATAAAAATATGTAGTCTATATTCTTAGAACAGTGCAAATGAAATAACATTAAGCAGAAAAGTCAAGTAAAAATTATTATATACACTCTATAATTACTATAATGGTTGGATGTGGAAAGATTTTAAATGGGCCAAGGAATGATGAAAATAGTTGTTTAAGTAAGAAGAATAAAGATATAATTCCTTGTGAAACTGATTTAATAATGAATTCTTTTTTTAATGAAAATATCATTGTGTTTTCTCTTATTGTTGTGAAAAACTTGAACCATGCCAAAAATATAAAAATCTCTAGATAATCTCACCTTCCAAGGAGTAACCACTTTTAGCAGATTGCTAGAATACCTTCATAATTTTAATGCATACTTAGACATTTCTCCATAAGTGGAGTCATATTCTGCATTCCCTTTATATTTTCTATTTAATATCAATAAATTTTTATGCTAATATATACCATAGAAGATTATGAAATCTTAAAACAATAATGGAAAATTTATATAAACACAAGTAAGTCTGGAGGTTCAAAGAAAAATAGCAAGTGGGGTTTTTCCTTAATTGCCATCAAAATTCCAATCAGTTCTTGCTTATAGCAGCCTAATAACAAGGTCATGTCCTCCAAGGTCAGGAGGGCAGTGACCCAGGAATCCTGACAATGTGGGGGAAGGGGCTGCAGCTCCATCAGTCATTTTGTATCTGACCTATCAAGAAAGGATCCAAGAGTTCCTCCACAAAGAGAAAGAGAAGTTGCCTCTTCTGCTAATTAAATAGCTGTAGAGCCCAGGGAATGCACGAATGAACCAGGACAAGGAGACTAGGGAAAAGCTGCCAGTAAGAGTCAGCAGACCCCCACAGGCTTGGTTTTGATTTTGTGGGCTTACACCCTACTTTCCAAGGACCTCTGCTATCCTTATTCTCTAGGTCTCAAGCCTGTGTGCCTTCTCTCCCAAGGGATGCTTCTCAGTTAACAGAGGTTATCATTCATTATCCTCATGTCATTCTAATAGTATTGAGGTTTTCTTGATGTCACTTGGCAGAGCTGCTCCATCTTCAAATCAGGCAGCTTGGAAAAATGCCTTCTCCTTCTGTGCCATAACAACCACAGTAGTGAAGATTTTGTGGGCTGCTCAGTATATACTCTAGGAGAGTAGAAGTGAAGGCATGGTGACCAGAAACTTGGTGTTTAGACTGGTCTCATCAAAGTAACTCAAGTACACTAAAATTGCTGGTTTTAACACAGGCCCAATGGACTATGGACTAGGAATGCTGGCCATCACCAGCAGGTGCATTTTTCTGAAATGAGACTCTAACATATATATGCAGCTCCTCAGAAAGGTTTGTGGTGTCCTAAAATGTAAAAACCTTTATAGCTTCTATTTTTGCCCTGGCAGATGTTATTTGCTGATCTGACCAGATTCACTCAAGTTTCTCATATAATTCCAGCACACTCTCCCCACAGTTCCATTGTGCTTTTGCTTCTGAAGGCTCACACCTGGCTTTTCAAAGTGCTCTGCTCATCCACAAATAAATTGAATACCTGGAGCTTATACCCCCTGGGTGGTCTTTGACCAGTGATAGATTAGTGGTGAAGTATGAAAGCTCATTCCTTTGCCTCTGGCAGTGACAGTCTGATGCAATTCCCATATTCCACCCTTCCTGTGAAAGCAGGCTGGAATGGACCTCCACCAGAAGTGGGTTAGCTTTTCCTTTTCCACATCTTATTTCCCATGATCTTATTGGATTCTCCTGGGGGCACTTTCCTAATAACTCACTTACACGCAAGTTCTGATCTCAGAGTCTCCTTCTGAGAAACTCCCCCTATGACAAATGTATAGAGAATACCAGAAGGACTGGTTCACAATCAATTTATTTGGTCCTGAACCTCTTATAAAACAACTAATCATAGCCTCAAAGTAGGGTGAGCTCTCACTAGGCATAGAAAGAGGCAAAGAAAGAATATGAGCTGATGGATAAGCAGAAAAATAGGAGAGAGAAAAAGGAGAGGAAAGAGGAAGAAGAGGATTAGTATGAAATAATAGAATGACACTTGGTGCCATGTTGCAAAAAGTCTTAAATAAAAATGAAAAACTCTAGGTTACTATTCAGACCTCATAAATTACTTGTTGTTTCATCTTGTACAAGTCACTCAGAACCGCTGAGCTTCAATTTTCTTACTGTACCAAGGATCATAATGCTCAATTCAAAGGAATATTGGTAAGATTAAATAAAACAATGGCAGTAAAAGGATCATAAAGTTAATGAAATCATGCCTTTACTAAGCATATTTTTGTCTCATGCTTTAGAGTACACCACCAAGTCAGACAAAAAGAAAATAATTAAATAGAAATAAATAGCTACACACAAAAATATATAGTCAAAAAAGACAGAGATTTCAGAGGATGGTGAGATGTCAATTACCCTGACAGAAAGGCTCATGGATTAAATCATTCTCTCACTTGACAGCTTCCATGGCACCTACTCTCCTATTTGTAACACTCTTACATCATTGGAAATTAACTATCAAATGTCAGGCATTTCTGCCAGATTGTAAAGTGTAGATAATATCCTAGATACAATCCTAGGAGTGCTTGAATATATTTGGGGTGTGGTCAGTGTTTCTCAATGAAAAGTGACATGAATTGGACAATTTCGGAAGATAAATTTGAATAGAGAATTTAAAATCACTATGCTATGAGAATGAAAATGAAAGTAATGGATAAATCAATTTAGAGTCAAACAGGATTCATGCTCAGTATAAAGGGGGGGTTGAAATAGCTGGGCGTGGTGGCGCGCACCTGTAATCACAGCTACCTGGGAAGCTGAGGCTGGGAATTGCCTGAGTCTGTAGTACCCTGGGCAACGAGAGCCTGCGGTTCCACGGGCAAATATAGCAAGACCTAGTCTCAAAGCCTGAACTCAGAGAAATTTCTTGACCAACACTGGCAGGAGGCAAGAC